>CAUYRH010021329.1:0-10956 GCA_963574655.1 Perodicticus potto | reverse complement strand
TCAAGCTGTCACCCTGGATAGAGTGCAGTGACATCACAGTTCACAGCAACCTCCAATTCCTGGGCTCAAGCGAGTCTCCTGCCTCCGCCTCCCAAGTAGCTGGGACTACAGGCACCCGCCACAATGCCTGGCCATTTTTTGGTTGCAGCCATCATTGTTGTTTGGCGGGCCCGGGCTGGATTCGAACCGGCCAGCTCAGGTGTACGTGGCTGGCACCTTAGCCTGTTGAGCCACCGGCGCCGAGCCGAATTTTTTTTTTTTTTAAGAGATGGAGTCTTACTTTGTCATCCTCGATAGAGTGCTATGGTTGTTACAGCTCACAGCAACCTCCAGCTCTTGGGCTTAGGTGATTCTCTTGCCTCAGCCTCCCAAGTACCTGGGACTACAGGCGCCTGCCACAACGCCTGGCTATTTTTTTTTGCAGTTTGGCCAGGGCTGGGTTCGAACCCTCCATCCTCAGTATGTGAGGCTGACGCCCTACTCACTGAGCCACAGACGCCACCCAAGTTTGAATATTTTTTAAAACAAAATTGTTAAATTTGGAGTGCTATTTTTTCTATGGTGATCTCTAGGTGTATTCCTCAGTTAAATGTTTACTAATGGGGAACGTGCACCAAAACTTTTGGTCAATAGTTACACTTTAATACTTGTTATTTCTTTTTTTTGTTTTTTTTGAGACAGAGCCTCAAGCTGTCACCCTAGATAGAGTGCTGTGGTATCACAGCTCACAGCAAACTCCAATTCCTGGGCTCAAGCGAGCCTCTTGCCTATGCCTCCCAAGTAGCTGGGACTATAGGCACCCACCACAACGCCTGGCCATTTTTTGGTTGCAGCCATCATTGTTGTTTGGCGGGCCTGGGCTGGATTTGAACCCGCCAGCTTAGGTGTACGTGGCTGGTGCCTTAGCCTGTTGAGCCACAGGTGCCGAGCCTAATACTTGTTATTTCATAAAGACTCTGCTTTGAAAAAGCTTTTTATTTTGAATCATTATACAGTTGATCTTTGATACTGTTAGTCAGGTCTCATTCTTAGGAGCATGACTAGGTTTTAAGAAAGCCTAGTGGGTGGCGCCTGTGGCTTAAAGGAGTAGGGTGCCGGCCCCATATGTTGGAGGTGGCGGGTTCAAACCCAGCCCCGGCCAAAAACTGCAAAAAAAAAAAAAAAAAAAATAAGAAAGAAAAAAAGCCTAGTAAAACCAGTTTGTCCATAGGCAATTATTGGTCCTATTTTTTGATCCTTCATGAGAGAAGGGACCAACGTAGAATTTAGTTTCTTCCTGGAAGTCTAAGGAAATATGCAAGTATTGTGATGAGGTAGACTATATGTCTCAAGATGAAATACATACCCTACTGTCTGACCGAACTCAGGGAGTTTTAGGACAGAGAAGAAAGCTCAATTAGAAAGAAGCAAAAACATGTAATTATGCCAGAGTCGAACTGGCCTTACCATTCTTTTTTTTTTTTTTTTTTTGAGACAGAGCCTCAAGCTGTCACCCTGGATAGAGTGCTGTGGCATCACAGGTCACAGCAACCTCCAATTCCTGGGCTCAAGCGAGTCTCTTGCCTCTGCCTCCCAAGTAGCTGGGACTACAGGCGCCCGCCACAACGCCTGGCCATTTTTTGGTTGCAGCTGTCGTTGTTTGGCGGGCCCGGGCTGGATTCGAACCCGCCAGCTCAGGTGTACGTGGCTGGAGCCTTAGCCTGTTGAGCCACAGGTGCTGAGCCAGTTACCATTCTTGAGACAAGAGAGCAGCAGTTGGGGCACATTAGTGGAAAGCTTCATTTTTTTTCCTCTTCCAGATGGTATTTCCTCTTCTCAGTGTTATTGAACCTTCTTTGTGGGTTCCTGGATCAGGAATATTAATAATTGACTCTCCGTCCTCCTTTTTAGGATTCCAACTTTCCTCCCTGACCAGAAATGTTCAGCCTGGACTCATTCAGAAAAGGTAAGAGGGTGGGCAGCGCCTGTGGCTCAGTGAGTAAGGCGCTGGTCCCATATACCAAGGGTGGAAGTTCCGAACCTGGCCCCAGCCAAACTCCAGTTAAGAAAAAAAAAAATAGCCGGGCGTTGTGGTGGGCGCCTGTAGTCCCAGCTACGCGGGAGGCTGAGGCAAGAGAATTGCCTAAGTCCAGGAGTTGGAGTTTGCTATGAGCAGTGTAACGCCATGGCACTCTACTGAGGGCGATAAAGTGAGACTTTGTCTCTACAAAAAAAAAAAAAAAAAAAAGAAAAGGTAAGAGGGCGACTATCCTTGAGACCTCACACTCTGTGATGGGCAGCTATGAAGGTTGTTGAAATTCCCTCATCATTGTATAGTTCTTGGACCTTTCTTTGGGTGATCTTTCCAAAGTTTTCCTAGCATTCCTCTTGCGTGGTGCTTATAACTCATACCACCCCTTGCCTTAGCCGTGTGTACATTTGCCATTCCTTCCCACAACACTCTCTTTCACATACTCACTGTTTATTGAAACTAGTGTTTGTTTTATGCTATCTCTTCTTTTTCTAATTCTGTTGGCCAAATGCAGTCTTTCTCCAGTTTATCTCAGTACAATGGCTTACTTTTCTTTTTTTTTTTTTGAGACAGAGCCTCAAGCTGTCACCCTGGATAGAGTGCCATGGCATCACAGCTCACAGCAACCTCCAATTCCTGGGCTCAAGCGAGTCTCCTGCCTCTGCCTCCCAAGTAGCTGGGACTACAGGCACCCAACACAACACCCGGCCATTTTTTGGTTGCAGCTGTCATTGTTGTTTGGCTGGCCCGGGCTGGATTCGAACCCGCCAGCTTAGGTGTATGTGGCTGGCGCCTTAGCCCGTTGAGCCACAGGTGCCGAGCCGAATCCATGTTACTATTATCCAAAGGTTGCTGGAGAAAGTGTTTTGTCATTTAAATTTGTCTGGAAGTGTTTATCTATTTATTTATTCATATTTATACAGAAGGGGCCCAAAAAACGTATACACACTCTAAGAAAGGAAATAACAAAAGATGAATACAAGTCAGGTTTGACTTCTACAATTACAAGAGGTGCTCAAATTGGTTACCATCAGTGCCCAGATACTTCTGATAATGGTGAACTACTGCTTGAACAAAAATAATACATAGATAATGTCTTCATAATAAAATAATAGAAAAATTATTAAGTCCTAACTTTTCAGTAAGGACTAAAATCAATCTCTCTCTCCCAGCTTTCTTTTTCTCTCTCTTGCTAGCAGCCCCTTCCTCCTGGAGTTCCCTTTTTACAAACCACTGAGGTGCCTAGCAGTCCAAAAAAGAATTGTAAATTCTTGCCAGGCACAGTGGCTCACACCTGTAATCCCAGCACTCTAAGAGGCCTAGGCGGGTGGATCGTTTGAGTTCGAGATCAGCCTAAGCAAGAGTGAGACCTTGTCTCTAAAAAATAGCTGGGCATTGTGGCAGGCGCCTGTAGTCCCACTGACATGGGAGGCTGAGGCAAGAGAATTGCCTGAGCCCAAGAACTGGAGGTTGCTGTGAGCTATGACTCCACAGCACCCCACTCTACTGGAGGCAAGAAAGTGAGACTCTGTCTCAAAAGAAAAAAAAATGTAAATTCTTCTCTCTACATGCATGGCACCTTGGTCTTTTAGAACTTGTTCCTTTAGCCTCAAGTGGTTTCTGAGTGTGCCAGGGATGATGAACATTAGGCTTCAGGATTGGAAACACTTGGAAAAATGTCTGTCTTCAGCCTTGCTGGAGGAAAAACAAATGAATATAACATTCACATCCACAATACCTTGTGAATTTAGTTTCAATTAACTTTTTCTCTTCATCCTGCTTAAATAAATTCAGCTAATTGACCTTGGTAGTGGGCATTCTTTCTTTCTTGGGGGGCATGACACAACATCTCCTTGCTCTCATCTCTCTTTTTCTCCACTCTTTTACTCTCTGTCACTCCCTTTCTCCTTCTAAAAGATAAAATAAACT
This sequence comes from Perodicticus potto, assembly GCA_963574655.1. NCBI lineage: Eukaryota > Metazoa > Chordata > Mammalia > Primates > Lorisidae > Perodicticus > Perodicticus potto. Next base: position 7,016 of record CAUYRH010021329.1, on the reverse strand, counting down.
TATACTTTTATATCCTAATCTTGGTCTATTCTTCTTATCTTTCCTCCCTCTTCTAGATCACAGTCAGTATCCTGAATCTTGCAATTCCCTGCCCAAATGACTTGTTTCCAGGAGCTGCATGTGCCTTTTCCAGGATCTGTTCCCTTAAGGACAGCATTGTTAGTATTGTACCAGTGTCAGCACTTAGGGGTAGCCAAGGGACAGTTGTTTGTAAGAGGACGGCTATGGTTTGTATGTAGCTTACCCCTGTAGAGATCACAGTGTAACTTGCCCTTTTCCCTTGGTTGGTTCATTCGCTGAAAGATCAACTCACAATTACAGTAGATAAATAAGACAAAGATTTATTTCCAAATACCATGTGCATGGGGGAACCACAAGAATGATTACCCAATGTCTCAGTGATGGTGAGAGACTTTTAGAAGGGAGGTGCGGGAAAATGTGGAAAGTATAGGTATAGCAAGTAGCTGCAGGTGGGCTATGTGTAGATGGGTGGAAATAGATTGATTTGTAGATTGACCTAAGAGACAGGTATCAGTGTTTCAAATGACCTTGGGACCAGGTCTATTTGCATGTAATAAGGAAGTCAGCAGCCCCTTTTTGATTCTCAATCAGGTTACTCAGGTTTTATGTAGATAGAGGAAAGGCCTCTTTCAATGCTTCCTCATCATGAATGGTCTTTAATTTGAAATGTTCTTTATACTAAGGAGACATATTTTGGGGTAAAATTTCCTTAGCTCCTTCATCCTCATCAAAATTTATGTTGAAATTTGATCCTTCTTATGGCAATGTTGGGAGGTAGGGGCTAGCCCTGGCAGGAGGGAGGAATTTGGGTGCTCTCCTGCCAGGGTGAGTTCTTGCTTTCATGGGAGTGGGTTAGTTCCTGCTAGAATAGATGGTTAAAAAACAGTATCTTCCTTGGTTTCTTTCTTTCTCTTCCTTCCTCTTCCCCCATGTAATCTTTTTGCTCATGCTGGATCCCTTTCCACTTTGGAACATGAGCAGAAGCAGCATTAGGGCCTCACCAGATGTAAGCTACCCAATCTTGGACTTCCCAGACAACAAGGTGTCAAAATAAACCTCTTAAATCCAGGCATGGTGGCTCATGCCTGTAATCCTAGCACTCTGGGAGGTTAAGGTGGGTGGATCACTTGAGCTCAGGAGTTCAAGACTAGCCTGAGCAAAAGTGAGACCCTGGTCTCTACTAAAAATAGAAAAATTAGCCAGGTGTTGTGGTGGGCACCTGTAGTCCCAGCTACTCAGGACGCTGAGGCAAGAAGATCTCTTAAGCCCCAAGACACTGACATTGTTGTGAGTTATGATAACACTACAGCACTCTACCCAGGGTGACAGAGTAAGCCTCTGTCTTAAATAAATAAATATCTTTTCTTTATAAATTACCCAGCTTCAGATATTCCATTATATCAACACAGAATGGACTAAGACAGGGATGGACAGAAGGAGCTTGGACATGTTCACAAGGACTCCTCTCATTCTCACAGTGCAGGACGGAGCCGGAGGTGGGAAGAGAAAAGGGATGTTTCTTTGTCTTTCCCATGTGGGCCTCACCTAAGCACAGGGACAAAGTTGGGCCTTGGGAAGCTCTAGACTCAGGAGATTGATTACTGCTTGTACTCTTTCCATTCTTTATCCCTCTTCTTTTCAGAGCATTTCCTTCATCCTTCTTTGGCTTTCTGGAGACTGGCTTCCTTTGCAACTCAGCCATCAGGGTGGATAATGGCCACAGCTAATTCCAGAGATTGATTCTAGGTTATAGATCCAAACCTTTGAAGAGACCAGTTTATGTTTTGGGTACTATTTCCAAATATCTGTGAAAGAAACTCTAATTCGCTTAGCCTGGGACCCATAAACCATGGCCAGGGACAAGGCCATATACACATTAGGGTACATCCCCAGAATGGGACTTCATTGAATGGGCTAGGCATACTAAAAGTATCCACTACAATGGGGCAATCGACTGATCAGCCTGGGTCATCAATCCACTCATATCCACAAGCTACGCTCTTGGGTCTAGCTAATCTATCCATCCAGGTCCTGGAAATGAATGTATCACCTGGAGAAGCAAAGGAGGAAATATTACCAATAAAGGGAAAAATTGCCATCAGAAAGGCTGCAATCTCATTTTTGAGTGACTCATTATTTAGAGTGGGGATGTGCTGTTTACCGACTTACTCACTGAGTGTGGCCTTTTCTACCCCACAAACATGGTTTGAGAATCTGTCTCAAATCTACACAGGAGTCTCCATCTTTTGCCTGCTTTGTTGCAACAATGTTTTCCAGAACTGCAAAGTTTACCCCTTTAATTCAGTTTATGATGATTCTCACATGCAAATCTGATTATGCCACTCCTGTGCTTAAAATTCTTTAATGACCCCCATTGCTGAGCACAAACTACACATTCCTAATCTTGGCATATAAGGCTCACTCTGTAGCTTCATCTCTCACAAACCTTTACCTCCTCCAATATTAGGCCAGCCTGCACTACTGTCAATGTCCCCAAAAAGCTCTCCTCCTGGCTTTTTCCTTCTATCTTGCCTACATTTTCACCTGGCCCTGTCACCTAACTAGAAAAGGAACTAGCTTAGAGATGATGATTTCGAAGTGTTTAAGAGGCATCCAGTAGGCATCCAGATAAACAGAAGAAAGGCTGGTTATTTAGAAGGCTGAAGAGAGTGCCCTCCAGAGATCAGATCTAGTGATTAGCTGTCACCTGAAGGAAAGACATGCTTCCTCAGAAAGAAAGGCAAGGAAGAAAGAACGGGTCCAGGTTTATAGGCTCTTGAGAGGACGGAAGGAAAGGAGTGTTACACCTGTTGGTCTCTGTGAAGTAAAAGGTGAGATCACATTTACTGATCTAAGGTTGGAAGGCAGTCATATGAGATGAATGGTAGAGATTTGGAATGTCAGAGAAAGGAGATATAGGATGAGCCGAAGAAATCCCAATTATGGCTCAGAGCCTATAGCTCAAGTGGCTAAGGCACCAGCCACATGCACCAGAGCTGGCAGGTTTGAATCCGGTCTGGGCCTGCCACACAATGACAACTACAACCAAAAAATGGCAGGGCGTTGTGGTGGGCACCTGCAGTCCCAGCTACTTGGGAGGCTGAGGCAGAAGAATTGCTTATGGCCAGGAGTTGGAGGCTGCTGTGAGCTGTGATGCCACAGCACTCTACCCAGGGCAATGGTTTGAGGCTCTGTCTCAAAAAAAAAAAAAAAAAAAAAAAAAAATTAAATTGTGGTGGTTGTATCGTTTCCTAGGGTTGCCATAGCAAATTACCACAAATTGGGTGGATTAAAACATCATAAGTTTATTCTCTCACTATTTTGGTGGCCAGAAGTCCAAAATCAAGATGTTGGCAGGGTTACCTTCTTCTGGGAACTCTGAAGGAGAATCTACTCCATGCCTCTCTTCCAGCTTTTGGTGGTTGTAAGCAAATCTTAGTTTTTGTTGATTTAGTGTTCCAATCTCTGCCACTTTTTTCACATTACCTTTCATCTGTGTCTGTGTCTCTAATCTCCCTCTGTATTTCTCTTTTAAGGACATCTATCCTTGGATCTAGGATTCACCTTAAATCCAGGATGATCTCATCTCAAGATCTTTGATTTGATTATACCTGCAAAGACCCCTTTCCCAAATAAGGTTACATTGAGAGCTTCTAGGGCTTAGGAGTTAGACATCTTTTTCTGGAGGCCGCTATTCATTCAACTCCTTACAGTGGCATTATGTTGTAATCATTTTTCCCTACTGTCTATGCTTGGCCAGAAAAAAACCAAAAAAAAAAAAAAAAAACCAAAAACACAGATAGGGGTAGGCTGGGTGCAGTGGCTCAAGCCTATAATCTTAGCACTCTAGGAGGCTGAAGCAGGTGGATTACCCAAGTTCAGGAGTTCATACCAGCCTGAGCAAAAGCAAGACCCTGTCTCTAATAAAAGGTAGAAACACTAGCAAGGCTTTGTGGACGGTGCCTATAGCCCCAGCTACTTGGGAGGCAGAGGCAAGAGGATTGTGTGAGGTTGCTGTGAGCTCTGAAGTTACAGCACTCTAGCTGGGGCAACAGAGTGAGACTTTGTCTCAAAACGAAACAAAACAAAACAACAACAAAAAAAGCAGACAGAGGAGGTAGGTCAGACTATTAGACTTAAGATTTCAGAAAGGGGTTGGATGCCTGTAGCTCAGCGGCCAGGGTGCCAGCCACATACACCCAGGCTGGCCTGGGTCTGCCAAACACCAATGACAACTACAACAAAAAAACAGCCAGGGGTGGCACCTGTGGCTCAAAGGAGTAGGGCGCTGGCCCCATATGCTGGAGGTGGCAGGTTCAAACCCAGCCCGGGCCAGAAACTGCAAAAAAAAAATAGCCGGGTGTTGTGGTACGTGCCTGTAGTCCCAGCTACTTGGGAGGCTGAGGCAAAAGAGTCGCTTAAGCCCAAGAGTTTGAGGTTGCTGTGAGCTGTGACACCAAGGCACTCTACTGAGGGCAACATAGTGAGACTCTGTCTCAAAAAAAAGAAAAAGAAAAAGAAAAAAGATTTCAGAAAGGGAGCAGTTCATGGGTATGAATGATCTTGTCTGGGGAGAACCCAGCAGAAACACCAACCACAAGGCCCTATGTCAGGGTAGGATACTGGGTTAGATTGTTCTATTCTCTTGGAAAAGAAAACATGATCCAAGGAGCAAATTTCAGTTGTGGTTGGAGAACACAGCCAGAGTCAATGCTTCAAGAACAGAAACAGGGTGGCACCTGTGGCTCAAAGGAGTAGGGCGCTGGCCCCATATACTGGAGGTGATGGGTTCAAATCCGGCCCTGGCTAAAAACTGCAAAAAAAAGAACAGAATCAGTGAGGAGTGTGATGTTAAGACTCAGCAGTCAAAGAGGTCAGGGAAAGGCCAAGACAGAGAATAAGAAAAGAGGGAGAACGTGAACAAAGGGTGCTGTCTGTAATCTTATGGCCTCAAGGAGGGTTAGTAAGTTTAAAAGCACAAACTGTTACTGCTTGTTCGGGTAAGTCTCCCTTTCTTTGTTTTTTTGTAGAGACAGAGTTTCACTTTATCGCCCTCGGTAGAGTGCCCTTGGCGTCACACAGCTCACAGCAACCTCCAACTCCTGGGCTTAGGGGATTCTCTTGCCTCAGCCTCCCCAGTAGCTGGGACTACAGGAACCTGCCACACTGCCCGGCTATTTTTCTGTTTTTGCAGTTCAGTCGAGGCCGGGTTTGAACCCACCACCTTCGGGATATGGGACCAACACCCTACTCGATGAGCCACAGGCGCCGCCCCTCCCTTTCTTTTTCTTTGAGACAGAGTCTCCCTCAGTCACCCTGGGATTGTGTGCTGTGGCGTCATAGCTCACAGCAACCTCAGACTCTTGGGATCAAGTGATTCTCTTGCCTTAGCCTCCTGAGTAGCTGGGAAAAACGACAGCTGGGAAAAACTCCAACTTCTGGGCTTAGGTGATTCTCTTGCCTCAGCCTCCCCGGTAGCTGGGACTACAGGCGCCCACCACAATGCCCAGCTATTTTTGTTGTTGCAGTTTGGCAGGGCCTGAATCCACCACCCTCAGTCTATAGGGCCAGTGCCCTACTCATTGAGCAACAGGTGCTGCTCTGTATAAATTATTTCTAAAGGATGTTTGAGATTTTTTTCTTCATAGCAAAGAAAAGTACTATGAGGTATTTTTTTCTTTTTTTTTAAATCAAAATTGTCCAATAAGGAAACTAAACTGATTTTGTCCTGCAGAATGAAACTTATAGAACACTTTTTAGATTTGAGACGTGTAGCATTATAGGCTGATCACTGTACATTTCAGAAAGGAGGCATGGGCTCGGCGCCTGTGGCTCAACAGGCTAAGGCGCCAGCCACATACACCTGAGCTGGTGGATTCGAATCCAGCCCAGCCTGCCAAACAGAAATGACGGCTGCAACCAGAAAATGGCCGGGCGTTGTGGCGGGCGCCTTTAGTCCCAGCTACTTGGGAGGCAGAGGCAGGACACTCGCTTGAGCCCAGGAATTGGAGGTTGCTGTGAGCTGTGATGCCACAGCACTCTATCCAGGGTGACAGCTTGAGGCTCTGTATCAAAAAAAAAAAAAAAAAAAGAAAGGAGGCATGAACTACAAATTGCTCAAAATTATTGAATAGTGACCACAGGAAGTCAGCATACTTTAAAACCCTGTATGGTGTTTCATTGCAGAAATGAGCTAGGCTGGAAAATGAAACCAGCTTCTCTTCTTCTTGCTGCTGAGTTTTTCTGAATTTTTTACAAACTGCTTAGAATTTGGCAAACAATCCACAGCTGACAAAATAAAAGGGCAGCAGAACTCAGGAACTCAGGTCTGTGTTACAGACTCTAGGGGTAGCTAGCATGAGGGAAAGGTCACTATCTGCACCTTTTGGATCCTGTAACCAAAAGAACTGTGCAACTTTTTGGTTTTCCTTTTGTCCTTTTAAATCAACAGAATCAGCTGAGGACCTGCAGAAAAGACTATTAGGGTAACCTGAATTTGGACGGCCCCAAAGCCTTCTTGGAGAGTTTACTTGCAACTTTTGTTTATTCACTCGAACATTCACTGGCTATCTACTGTGCAACAGACTCTGTGCTGGGCACTGATGATTCTAGGACATGCTCTCCACCCATTAGGAACTTTCTTTGAGACAGAGCCTCAAGCTGTCACCCTGGAGAGAGGGCTGTGGCATCACAGCTCACAGCAACCTCCAATTCTTGGGCTCAAGAGAGTCTCCTGCCTCTGTCTCCCAAGTAGCTGGGACTACAGGTGCCCGCCACAACACCCGGCTATTTTTTTGGTTGCAGCCGTCATTGTTGTTTGGTGGGCCTGGGCGGGATTCAAACCCTCCAGCTCAGGTGTACGTGGCTGGCGCCTCAGCCTGTTGAGCCACAGGTGCCGAGCCACTTTTTTCTTTTTTTGAGACAGAGTCTCAAGCTGTCGCCCTGGGTAGACTGCCATGGCATCACAGCTCACAGCAACCTCCAACTCTTGGGCT
>CAUYRH010021327.1:0-20335 GCA_963574655.1 Perodicticus potto | reverse complement strand
TTTAAAAAATATTTTAGAAACAATTTACATAATTAAGATTAAAAAGATAATCTTTTAACCTTTTATCCTGGATTCAATTTTGACCAAAGTACGTTACTTACGCATTAATTTTTTAATTAAACTTGTCAATATGTTGTTTAGGATATTGCATCCTCATTTATAAGTGAAACATGTTTGTAATTTCCCTTTATAACAATATATTTTCTCCAATTTCAATATCAGGTGTATTCAGATCAAGTAGAATGATATTGAAATATTTCTTCTTTTTTTACTGTTTATAAGATTTCTGGAATTGCTTGTCTCGTAAAATCACTATGAGTTTATGATAGTTTGAACTTTGTTATTTCATTTAATTCATTGCTTAATTACTGTTTTCCTATGAATGATTATACTGTGGTTAATATGTTAGCATAGAAGTAATCCCAGATACGTTTTTGTTTGTTGGGAGGTTGGGCTTTGGGGGGGGGGGCAGAGTTAATACTTTGCATGAAATATCTTACTTGATAACAGTGAAATTGCTTTCTCTTTTGTCTTGTGATTTTTTTAAAGGTGAAATTTAACTTTTTGTGTGAGTAGTACTATTATACCTATCTTGAGTGTCTTACTTGTACTATATCACATTTCATCTCTTTGTTTAATTCTTAATAAAGTGTTCACTTGTTAAACAAAAAAGATTAAAAGGATAATGAAAAACAACTTTGTTAAAAATTTTAATAATAATTTAAACATAGCAAATCCATGACTTTTTATTATATATTTTCCTGACGGGGAAAGTACATATACCTGAAAAAGCCCATGTCCTTTGACGACAACTCACTGTTCATCAAGTCTCGTGCAAGAACCCGGGACATATCAGCCTAGTAAATAGTTATTCCTATTTTCAAATAATCAAATAGATTCCAAGTTATGACAACTTCTGGTTTATCACGTTCTTGCTTCATCAAAATGCAATGTTTTGGAAACAGTGAAAGCTCATAATTGTGTTTCAGATCATTTTTAGGTTTGAAAACATCAACTAGAATGACCCATTAGTATTGTAGAGTATTTTTACATGCTATATTTTCTTCCAATCAACGTTTTTATTGCAAACACTTTTTTTTAGAGTACTTTTAGATTCACAGCAAAATTGAGAGGAAGGTTACAAAGGTTTTCCATATACCCCCTGCCTCTAGACATGCCCAGACTCACCTGCCATCAACACTTGATGAACCTGCACGATACATTGTTATCACTCAAAGCCCATAATCTACCTTAGAGTTCATGGCTGATTTTATGAATTCTATAGGGTTCGGCATGTATATAGTGCTGTGTATTCCCCACTACCCTGCCATGCCGAATGTTTTCAATGAACTGAAAATTTTCTCTACACTGCCTATTTGTCCTTCCCTCCCCCATAACCTTTGGCAACCACTGATTTTTCTTACTGTCTCCCTAAGGTTTTCTTACTCTAACCCTAAGGATAAGGTTTGCCTTATCTGGCACAGCTGGCAGGTGGAATGGCACAATATGTACCCTTTCCACATAGGCTCCTTTCACTTAGGGAGACACATTGAAGTTTCCTTTTTAGGAAGGTCTCTTTATGGCCTGTTAGCTTTTCTTTTTAGTGCTGAGGAAAATTCTATTGTATAGATGTGCGTAATTTATTTACCCACTCCCCCAACTGAAAAGCATCTTGGTCACTACCGAGTTTTGGCCTTTATGAATAAAGCTGCCCTAAACATCTGAATGTGTTTGCTGGAATGTGTGATAGGGGGATGTTTAGTTTAGTTAAAACAAAACAAAACAAAACAAAATACCAGCACCGCCCACAAAAACATCACAATAGCTTTTAGAGCACATGCTCCTTCTCACCAGCCCACCAGTGATGAGAGTTCCCATTGCTTCACAGCCTCTCTGACATTTGGTGTCACTGGTTTTCAGGGTTTTGGTTACTCTAATAGTTATGTGGCTGCGTATCATGATTGTTTTAATTTGCATTTTCCGGATGGCATGTGATGTGAAGCATCTTTTCATATGTTGATTTTCTGTCTGCACATTTTCTAGAAAGGAATATAAATTGTTTCTAAAATATTTTTAAAGATTTTGAAAATAAGCTCAGTGCCTGTGGCTCAGTGGTTAGGGCACCAGCCACATGCACCAGGGCTGGTGGCTTAGAACCCAGCCGGGGCCTGCTAAACAACGACAACAATAACCAAAAAAATAAAATAAAATAAATAGCCAGGTGTTGTGGCGGGCACCTGTAGTCCCAGCTACTTGGGAGGCTGAGGCAGGAGAATTGCTTAAGCCCAAGAGTTTGAGGTTGCTGTGAGCTGTGACGCCAAGGCACTCTACCCAGGGTGACATAATGAGACTCTGTCTCAAAAAAAAATTTTTTTTTTGAAAATTCTCCAATGTCCACTGTGTCTAGATAGCAAGCAACAACACTTGCTGCCAATTGGTCTTTGGCAATTTTTAAAGCACATTGTTCATTTTCTTCCTGTTGAGTTTCAAAAGTTCTATGCATATTTTGGATAACAACTCTTTATCAGATATGTTTTCCACTAATATTTTCCCTCAGTTTCTCAATTGCCTTTATTTGGTTGAGAGTCTCTCACAAAGAAGATTTTTTTAATTTTACTGAAATCTGTCTTATCTTTTTTTTTTCTTATGGATCAAGCCTTTGGGTTTTATCTGAAGACTTATTACCAAATCCAAGGTCAGCTAGATTTTATTTGAGACACAAATATACATTATCATGTTATTTGTGTCAAAATACTGTGTGATAATGCTTTTCTTATGGAGTAAGTAGATGAGAACATCATTTTTAAATTATTCCTAGAAAGATTATCATTTATTCAGTGATTCTTGAGTGTGAAAAGTTATCCAGGAGATTTTCACCTGATAACATAGTCTGAAATTTGACTCACACAGTGTATTTTACTACCCTGATCAGTGTCTAAAGAGCTGCTTTCTATCGCTTTGCACTTTGATAGAATTCTTTACAAAATGTGCAATATGAATTCCATTTTAAAGAAGGTTACAAGATCATGTAAGCAGACCTATTTTATTACTTCATGAAAGATGATGAAATAATTCGTACAACCCATTAAAAAACTGAAGGCTGATGTAATATTGATAATTTATTTTACCATTGCATCATTCTAGGTGATTCCATTTTATTTTTATTTTATTCTAGTTTTATCATAGTTGAGAGTAATTATTAATGATAACATAATTCCTGGGATTAAGAAAGGCAAACTATGTCAAGATTATAAAATACAGTATATGAGATTTTTAAAAGTGTCCAGTTGACCTTTCTTCAGGATAGATTACATTATTTAAGTCAACTAATTATGGATATAAATTATATTTACAAAATAGCCTTGTGGAACTGTTTTTGAAACATGAAATTTATATTTTATGCTAAACATAGTGTGATTTTTTTTTTCTTTTTTGTCTTTGGAAAAACACTAGGAAAGAATAAAAGTCTTAAAAAATAATCCTTACAAAGAATTAAACTACCCATAAAATATACTCAAAACCTAAAGTGTGAGCTCAAAGCACATTATATCTGCTGTTATTGCATGAATTCACCTGCTAAGAAATGACATAGAGTGGCGGTTTTATTTTTATTTTTAGTGAAGCATACAAACAGCAATGTGCACAAATCATCTCTACAGCTACATCTTACACGAGGCCCATATTTGCATCTCTAATGCTCACGTTGATAAACTGAATTTTCCCAACAGCCCAGCATTCACGTTTTTCTCTGTTCCAGTCACTAGCCCTTCTGAAGATCTCTATTCCCTAGAATTCTATCACCGTAGGTGAGTTCTGCCTGTTTACAGAATCTGTATAAATGAAATTATACAATATATAATATACCCTCCTTTTTGTTTACCTTCCCTTGATCAAAATACTTTTTTTGACATCATTGTTATCACTGCAGTTTCCTCATTCTATTTTTTCCAAAGTTCTATTCTGTAAATAGAACACAATGTATGTATTCATTCTTAGGCTGTTATGAATAGTTTTCTCCTTTTACTGCTATAATAGTACTGTTATAGACATTTTGGTATGTTGTTTGGTAAACATATGAAGCTATGTTTGCTGGCCTTATACTTGTGATTTAATTTTCGTTAGTACTGTCAGTTTTCCAAAGCACTTTTGTCAAATTGCCTTCTCATCAGCAACATAGGAGATGTTTTTCTTAATACAAATCTTTCCAAACACCTTTTTCTTTTTAGCTACGCTAGTATATTATCTTACAGTGCATATATGAAGCATTTTTCTAATGAACATAATGAATAACGGGATTTAAATATTTCATATGCTTACTAATGATTTGGATATTTTTTGGAATGTATATTAACATTTTTGCTTATTTTTTGAGGTTGTCGTTTCTATTGATTTGTAGAATTTTTTTCTTTTTTTTTGCATTTTTTGGCCAGGGCTGGGTTTGAACCTGCCACCTCTGGCATATGGGGCTGGCGCCCTACTCCTTTGAGCCACAGGTGCCGCCCAGATTTGTAGAATTTTTTAATATATTCTGGATACAAACACCTCATCAGATATATGTACTGACATATTCTATCCCATTAAGGATTGCTTTTCACTTTCTAAATATTATCTATCCATCTATGTTTTATGGTTAGCTATTTCATCATTTATTAAAGAAAATGCTTCCTACCCCTGTATCATGAGTTTTCTCAAAATACTTTTAAATTGAATTGTTGCTTAAACGTCACCTGAGTTTTATGTTTCACCAGTAGGTATGTAACGCTGGCAGACCATTTTTATTACAACTGGCAAACACATCGCATTGTCGCAGGTCGCAATCTTATCAGAAGCGGGGGCTTGCTGTACTGTCCCGTGGACGGTGGTTTGCACATCACCCTCTCTGGGACCTCCTGCCCAGCTGCACGTACTTGAGTGTTATTATTGCATATTGTGGCAGCGGCAGCACCTGTAGAGGCGTCGTTCCCGTGTGAGTCCGGGGTGGCCGGATAAAGCCATGGCGAGAACGAGAAAAGTAACGCGGTGTCACCAACCCAGCTCCACAGCGGCCGCTCCGCACCGCTCTGCCCCGCCCTGCCCCGCCCCGCCCCGCACTGCCCCGCACCGCACTCCACTGCTCCGCCCCGCCCCGCACCGCACCGCACCGCACCGCTCCGCACCGCACCACACCGCACCGCACCACACCGCACCGCACTGCGTCCGGCCTGCCAACCCGGGCTGCAAGGTCAGCTGACGGGTTCAAACAGCTTCTTACTAGGCCAGGAAGACAGACTGTAGGTCTGCAGGTGCCAGGCAATGAGGTGACCTCATCGGAACCACTACGTGCACTTCCGTTCCTATTTCATTGGCTGAAATTTGTCACGTTCCCAAGTGCGTGAGGTCCGGAAGTGCAATCCCAGCGCAGGTGCGTTGGCAACAGTTGGAAGTGTGGGCAGCACGTGCAGCGTTGTGGGCGCCGAGTGAGCGGGCACTTCAGGAGGGAAAGTGATTTCAGTCAATGATAGAAAAGCAATTAAAGCAAACGCATCAAACCGAGGGCCTCAGTTACTCTCTAACAGGGTGTTTAACCTATAGCCCTTGGGCTACATGATCTATTGTGAGGACTTTTTTTTTTATCTATGGGGTCGGATATCACAAAAAGGTGCACAGAACTTTTCTTTCTTTTTCTTTCTCTCTCTCTCTCTCTTTCTTTTCTTTCTTTCCTTCCTCCCTCCCTTTCTTTCTCTCTCTCTCTTTCTTTCTATATCACAAAATGGTGCACAAAACTTTCTTTCTTTCTTTCTTTCTTTCTTTCTTTCTTTCTTTCTTTCTTTCTTTCTTTCTTTCTCTTTCTTTCTTATATCACAAAAGGTGCACAGAACTTTTTTCTTTCTTTCTTTCATCACAAAAAGGTGCACAGAATTTCTTTCTTTTCTTTCTTTCATCACAAAAAGATGCACAGAACTTCCTTTCTTTTCTTTCTCTCTCTCTCTCTCTCTCTTTCTTTGTCCTTTCTCCCTCCCTCTCTCTCTACCTCCCTCCCTCCCTCCCTCCCTCCCTCCCTCCCTCCCTATTTAATGTGGCCCAGGACAACTCTTACTCTTCCCACATGCTGCAGAGAAATAAAGCTTAGACACCCCTGAGAGCTAGGACCACTTCTGAGCAATATCAATTTGCTCATTGTTAAGTGGGAAAACAAACAAACAAGAGAATCATTAGATTTAGTTCCAGGTACAGTGCCTGACATAAGCTTTCAACGAACATGTGAAGTATTAATGTTACTCAGCTTAAGTATTAGGTGACGCTGCCCCGTGGAGTCTGCAGGTGGCTAAACACTGGGGCGCTGTGTCCTGTGCAAGCGTCAGAGCTTCTGGAAGATGCAGCGCTGCTAAAGCTGACCTTCCCTGCCGCGGGGACCTTTCCCCTCCACCGCCTTCCTTGGGCCACCCTGTGGCTGGTCCCCTGCAGAAAGAGACTGACCCCAGCTCAGGCTGTTTCCTCTACAGAGTAGAAAGACAATTTAAAGGGGACAATGTGACCAGAGGACCACCCACCACGGTGACCAATGGTCCTTCCTTCAACTGCTACATTTGAAACAGGCCCAGTCCTGCCCTTGGCCTTTCCTCCAAACACGTCCTAGGACGGTGTTGTGGTGCCGGAGGAATGAGTCCAACCAGAGGACAATCATTAGACCCCTAGACACGGAGGGGACACTGTAAACGGTTTAAAAGAAAATGTACAGAAAGGAGAAGGAACATTTAATATAATAATTCATATAAGGATATAAAATGACTTTAGTGATACAAACAAAACCAAGATCATCAAAATAACTGTCTATTTTAGACATGAAAAGTAAAATAGTTGAAGCAAACATTTTAGGTGAAACATTAATAGATTAATATATCTGAAAACCTGAGTTAGTGATTACAAGCAGCAGTTTATGAATCTCTACCACAGAGATTTTTCAACCAGTGTGCCTCACTCACTCCTATGCCTGCTGGGATCTTCGGTGTTCTGTGAAAACTTTTAAAGATCATTAATTAAATTATTTTCAAAAGAAGTTCAAAGTGCATTTTTTTTAACTCTTTTTTGGGATCAACATGACTTAAGTGAGCTGCAGAAGTTTCTCCATAGTTTCAAGAGTACCCTGAGATAAAAATAGGTTGAAAACACTGCTATCCCAGAAGACAACACAAAAAATGATAGAAAATATAAAAGCGGTATTCAGAGCTATGCAAGGAGTATGCAAATATCTATATCAAAATTCCTAAAAAGAGTATATATTTATATAATATAAGCCCAGAGGGAGAATATATAATAAAATGAAAAGGAAAAAAAGCTGAATAATCATATAGCATGTGATTTTCTTATTTTGGCTTTATTGAGACAATGTAATTCACTTGAAGTCCATCGAAATTGCATGTATATCAATAGTTGGCCCTTTCATGCATCTGAGTATTCTATCGTGTGGATGTACCTTAATTTATCTTTTCAACCCTTAAAGGAAACTTGAGTTGTATCCAGTTTTGCAAATTATGACTAAACCAGCTATAAACATGGGTGAATATTTTTTTGTCTCAATATATGTCTTTAAATATAGGCATAGCAGCCCAATTTTAAATAACACGAATCAAAATCTTTAAAATATAAGAGATCATATCTATTAACCAACATAATCAACATAAAGCATCAAGAAATATTTCTGGTGATTGTTTTATGGAGTCTACTTTTACACAGAGTTTGAACAGTTGTTTCTGTGTGAATTTTAATAAATTTGGCTTCTCTATTACTATCTTTTTGATTTTTTCAATGTAACTATTCTCTTGGTAAGCAATTTTGTGAAATAGTTATACTTTAAAACTTGAAGACCATATGAAGTAGTTTTTCTAGATATTATGGTGTTTTTATTAACCATTCATTTCTAATGGCTTCTTTATTAGAAGTTAAAAGGATCAAATTGGAATTTCCATTTTTGTTTTTATTTTTTTCTTGTCCTCTTATCAATCTTTTCATGATTTCTGTAGGTTTCTCCAAATTATTCTCAATAGTTGTTCATCACCTGCATATTTTCTTTACTTTACAGATATTTTCTTGACAGGAAGAGTTGGAGTATTTTTAGATTTTTAGTACATGCAGTTTCTCTGTGGTATAAATGGAAGCTAAGAAATTTGCTTATGTTAAAATTACTATATACTAAGGCCACTGCATGTGTTCTAATTTGTCCACCTGCAATTCAGCTGCTTTCATGAAACACTGGTAGCTACAAGATGGTTTTGATAGTAGGTAATATGTGGGATCATCAGAAGAGCCAGACTAGAAGAAATTGTGCCTGGAGTCCCCTGGCAACAAGCCTAAGAGAAGGTGAGAGTTGTTCTGCAGACACTGAAATTAGTCCAAAGTAATTTTATGATACACATTTTTATT
Source organism: Perodicticus potto (assembly GCA_963574655.1). Lineage (NCBI taxonomy): Eukaryota > Metazoa > Chordata > Mammalia > Primates > Lorisidae > Perodicticus > Perodicticus potto. The sequence goes on along the minus strand of CAUYRH010021327.1, from coordinate 11,935 downwards.
ATATACATGGGCTTAAGACATAGAAGAGTTTGTTTTTAAGTGAGAAAGACCTCAGAGAAGGTTGTTTGGGATATTGCATCCTCACTTGTAAGTGAAATATGTTTGCAATTTCCCTTTATAACAATATATTTTCTCCGACTTCAATATCAGGTGTATCTAGATCAAGCAGAATGATTTTGAGATATTTCTTCTTTTTCTCTTGTCTACAGGATTTGGCATGATCTGTTTTTTGAAACTTTCCTTTACTTTTATTTGTATGGTATTAGTTCTCTATTAAAACTAAAAAAAAAAAAAAAAACTTCAGAGAAAAAGCTACTAGTGAAAAAAACTCAGCAAATAAAATCTTTGAAAAAACATGTTATCACAAGTGTATTTCAAGTAGTATTTCTCTAAAACTGTGGGGTGATGACAACTGCTTATAGATTATTTCATAAAGATGTGGAATCAGTTCTGAATCTTTTTCTTCTCTTCTCTCTTAATTTTGTTCTGAATCTCTTTCTTCTCTTTTCTTTTGTCCCCTCCTCTTCTTTCCTCTTCTGTTTTCTTCTTCTTTTACTTATAAAAATTGAAACCTTAGAGCCATACTCAAGTATTCAAATTACATGCATATGTTCTGGTATCCACGTGTAAGTGTTTAGGACTTGCAGCAGTGTCTATGTTCAAAGGTGAGCCCTTCAACTCTAAAGAACATACTTAGAACGAATGACTCAAAATCAACATATGATGGGCTTGAGAGGTGTCATGTAGGACCAGAATTTAAAGCCATATTTTATTCACTATTATACTTTTTCTCCTCAATCATATGGCTGTTTGCCATTCTTTTATGTAAATGTCAGAACATTTATAATTTACATGGTAATTATTAAAAAGTATATATAAAGAAAAGTTGGTTTTAGAGGCCATGTGAAGTTTCATAAAATCATAACTGATTTTATATAGTTCTGTGAATCTTTATTATGATATTTCAACAATACCTGTGAACATAGTAATCATGTGTTTCATAGCCAGTGACTTTAAGATTGCACAATAGTGTGGAAGTTAGTCTGGAATATAAAATTTGTGCTGACGACCTAGTTAACACTAAGGTACAGATGGGACAGAAGGTTACAGAGACTGCTAATATCATGCATTGCTAAGAATTTACAGGAAAACAAAATTTCACCAAACAATCCAGTATGACGTTTAACACTTTTCATGCAAAATTGAGGCAATGAACAGAACATATTAACCCTTGGAAGCTTTCTTTTTAGGACCAAAAAGAAGACAAGAATGCTCACTTTTACTATTTCCATTCAACACTGCACTGGAAACACTAGACAGTGCAATTAAGCAAGAAAAAGAAAAAGAAATCTAAATATGAAAGAAATAATTTAGATAGTTTCTTTTCACAGATGACAATATCTTACACACAGAAAATACTAAAGACTCCACAAAAAAAGTCAAACCTCCTAAATGAATACAGTAAAACTGAAAGACACAAAATCAACATACAGAAATCAGAAGTGTCTGTCTACACTAACAACACACTAATAGAAAAAAATAGAGAAGGCAATCCTACTTATAATAGCTACTATGACAAACAAATACTGGAAATAAATTTAACGAAGAAGTTGAAAGATCTGTATATTGAAAACTATACAAATTGATGAAAATATTAAATAAAACACAAGTAAAAGAAAAAAATATTCTGTTCACTGACTGAAAGAAAAACACTGATAAAATATCTGTATACCAAACCAGTCTACAGATTCAATGCAACTTCTACCATAATTCCCTAACGTAGTAAAAATAACCCCCAAAGTCATATGAAAGCACAATGAACGCCAAACATTCTTGAACAAAGCTGGAGAGATTACACTATCTGTTCCCCCTATATACTATAAAGCTACAGTATTTAACCACATGGTCCTGGCATAAAAATAGACACATAGACCAATGGAAAAGAATAGAAAATCCAGAACTCATGCTTTACATGGTCAATAACAATATATTGTGTACTTGAAAATAGTTAAAGGAATTTTTAGTGCTTGCACCACCACCATCACCACAACAAAAGATATGTTTGTGAAATCATGTGTATGTTAGTTTGATATAACCATTCCGCAGTGTATACCTAATTCAAAACATCACGTACACCGTACATATATTTAATCTTTATTTTGTCAAGTAAAAATAAATGATTAAAAAAAAAGAAGATATTAATACTGATGTCGTAGACTCATCACTTTGGGCTCCCAAGTATCCGCGTCACGTGCTAGGGGAGGGCGTCTGTCTATAGCAGGGTGAAGAAAGTCTCGGTTACTAGCCTGTTTAAGGTTTGCTAACACTTAGCCAGCATCGTTTAGCCAAAAATCCCTAATTTTGCTTTTTTCTACTTTACTATTTGGTGTTTATTCCCCCGGCTAGTTTTTTTCTTTTTTTTTTTCTTAGCCACCAAGGCATTGGCAGTACAGACTTAGCCGGAGCTGTGTTTTACAGCCCTGTCAGGACCTCCGCAATCGCACCTGCTCTGTGGACTCCCGCCCTCTGCCAAGGCACAGCCAATCACAGCTGCGCTCGTTCCGCATCCCTCTGGCAGGACCGTACATCTCACCCTTCCACTCTCAGTGGTTCCTTGGTATCCATCCCATCCACCCATTACCCGTAATAGAAGACGCCTCGCTGACAAGAGCCTTCAATGTACCAAGGGAGGAAGGGGCGAGAGAGCAGCCATTGCGGTTTATCTGCTCCCGCACCTCGGGAATAAAGGGAACGAGGGGTTTTATATCAAAAAAACAAACCTGGAAAAGTTCTTCTAGGAATATGATGGAATGAGGAGGAACAATTAAAATATTCCTTAATATTTTAATTAATTAAATTAAAAGTAGTTAAAATTAATTGATTTAAAAATATTCTTTAATATTTTAACTAATTAAAATTAAATAAAATCAGGTCACACAATAAAACATAAAAACTGCTTTTTGATGGAAAAGTTGATTTGTAGTAAATGTTTTAAAGTTGTAAAGTGTTCGTATCAAAGCAGTTTTAGGACATTTCTGCAGCTGATCTGCATTCTTCCAGCCCTAGATGAGCATGAAACTCATTTCTTACACTATAGATTTGTTTTCTTGGATATTCTGCAAAAATGGAATCATAAAATAGATAGCCCTCCGTGTCTGACTTCTGTTACCTGGTGTGTTTTCTTGATTTCATCCAGATTGTAGCATGTAGGATTTCATTTGTTTGTATTAGTAAATAATATTCCATCATATGGTTATATTAAACCACATTTTTCTTAACCATTCAAAAGTTGGTGACATTTAGATTGTTTCAAATTGTGGGCATTAGGCAATGTTGATATGAACATTCTACTACAAGTCTTCGCTTGGACATGTGTTTTAGCTTTGGGAGGAAGAGTATATACCTAGTAGTGGGATGGCTGATGTGTAGAAAGCGCATACTTAACTTTCATCAGTGAAGTGGTTTTACTATTTTACATTCCCATCAGCAATTTCAGAGGTCATCAGTTTCTCCATACCTTCATCAACGCTTGTTATAGTGTGTCTTTATTATGCTCATCCTACTGGGTGAAGTGGTGTGCCACTGTTAATGTTAATTCCATATCCCTAATAACTAATGATGTTGAACACTTCTTCCTCTGCTTACTAGCAATCATATATCTTATCTGGTGCAATGTCTATGCAGAATTTTTGGCCATTTTTATATTTATTTATTTATTTTTAGTTTTTGAGACAGAGTCTCACTCTGTCACCATGGGTAGAGTACCATGGTGTCATAGCTCACAGAAACCTCAAACTTTTAGGCTCAAGTGATCCTCTTGCCTCAGCCCCCCAAGTAGTTGGGGCTACAGGTACCAGCCACAACACCCAGTTAATTGGTGTTGGGGTGATTTTATTATTGTTGCTGCTGTTGTTTTTCTATTTTGGGGGTAGAGATGGGGTCTTGCTATTGCTCAGGCTGGTCTCCCACTCCTGAGCTCAGGTGATCCACCTTTCTCAGCCTCCCAGATTCCCTGGGATTACAGGTATGAGCCACTACATCCAGCCTTTTGGTCATGTTTAAATTGGGTCACTTTTCTTATTATTGATTCACAAGTATTTTTTTAAAAAGTATTATGGACCGGAATACTTTATCAGATATTTTATTTTCTGTCTATAGCTTGTATCTTTTTCCTTATTGCGGCTTTTTGGAATGGAACTCTTTTTAATTTTGACCTTGTCTAATATATCAATGTTTCTTTTATAGATTGTGCTTTGGGTTTAATATCTAAGAAATTTTTTCATAGGATCACATTTCTTATTTTTTTTAATTTTTATTTAAATTTCTAATTTTATCTAAAGCCTCTATATTATGTCTAGTCTTTACGTACATGGTTCATTTCAATTTTTAAGCATCTGTCATGAGAAGGTCTGAGTTAGCATTTTTTCTAGTTTACTTTCTGATATCTTCTTTGGCCCATGGGCTATTGAGTAATGTATTGCTTTGTTTTCAAATATTTAGGGGGTTCTCTATGTTTCTTTCTCTTATTTCCAATTTAATTCTATTGTGATCAGAGACCATATTTTGTGTGATTTCAATCATTTCAAATGTATTGAAACTTGTGTAAGATCAGCACATGGAAACTATAAATCACTAATGAAAATGATTAAAGGTGTAAATGAATGCAGAGACTCAAAGATGTGAATGAATGGAGAAACTCAAAGAGGTGAATGGAGAGACTCAGAGATGTGAATGAACGGAGAGACTCAAAGATGTGAATGAATGCTGTGTAAGATCAGCACATGGAAACTATAAATCACTAATGAAAATGATTAAAGGTGTAAATGAATGCAGAGACTCAAAGATGTGAATGAACGGAGTGACTCAAAGATGTGAATGAATGGAGAAACTCAAAGAAGTGAATGGAGAGACTCAGAGATGTGAATGAACGGAGAGACTCAAAGATGTGAATGAATGCAGAGACTCAAAGATGTGAATGAACGGAGTGACTCAAAGATGTGAATGAATGGAGAAACTCAAAGAAGTGGGAGAGACTCAGACATGTGAATGAACGGAGAGGCTGAAAGATGTGAATGAACGGAGAGACTCAAAGATGTGAATGAATGGAGAGAAATACCATGTTCATAGACAGGAAGACTTAACATTTAGTATAGCATTGCTTTCTTAAGTAATTTACAAATATATACAATAAAAATCAAATTCTCAGTAGGATTTTTAGATATAGATAATCTAATTCTAAAATTTACATTAAAAAATAAATTAATTTAAACAGCTAGAATTATTATGAAAAAATTTAGAACAATTATACTACTATATTTTGACGTGTTAATGAGATAGTGATTATACAGTATGATAATTACAAAGTCACAGACATACAAATCACTAAAATAGAATAGTGAATTCAGAAATAGCTCAATGCAAAAATGATCAAATATTTTTTACAATAATGGAGATACTAGTTAATGGACAAAAAGTCTTTTCAATCAATAGTATTAGAATAATTGAACATTCATATGCAGAACAATAAACCTCAAATCAAACTTCACATATTCTACAAAAGTTAAACCAGAAAGTAAAACAAAACTCTAAAACTTTCAGAAGAAAACTATGCAAAAATTTTCATGACCTTGAGTTAGGAAAGTATTTTCTACACACAGCCAAAATTTTAATTTAAAAAATTATCAGAATTGGGGCAGCACGTGTTGCTCAGTGGGTAGGGCGCCAGCCCCATATACCAGGGGTGGCAGGTTCGAACCTGGCCCCAGCCAAACTGCAATGACAACAAATATATAGCCGGGCATTGTGGCAGGCACCCGTAGTCTCATCTACTAGGGAGGCTGAGGCAAGAGAATCGCCTAAGCCCAGGTGTTAGAGGTTGCTGTGAGCTGTGATGCCACAGCTCTCTACCAAGGGTGACAAAGTGAGACTCTGTCTCAAAAAAAAAAAAAAAATTATCAAAAGTGATAACAACAATAAATTAGAACTTATAAAAAGTATAAAATTATTCTTTGAAAGACACAAAGAAGCATATTACAGGAAAATTTGCAGACTAAAGAAAAAACACTCAAATCACATATCTGACAGAGACTTTATATTCAAAACAAATACAAATCTCTTAAATCTCAAGAATTAAAAAAAACCTAAATTAAATAGTTTACCTAAAGATCAGAACAGACGTTTCAACAAAGAGGATATGTGGATGATAAAGCAAATGAAAAAGCATAAGTTGCATCAGTCATTGGAGAAAGACAACCTTTTTTTTTTTTAAGACAGAGTCTCACTTTGTTGCCCAGGCTAGAGTGTCATAGCATCAGTCTGGCTCACAGCAACCTCAAATTCCTGGGTTCAAGTGCTTCACCTGCTTCAGCCTCTTGAATAACTGGGACTAAAGGCATTCCAGCACGATACCTGGCTAATTTTTCTATTATTGTTAGAGGTAGGGTCTCACTCTTGCTCAGGTTGGTCTCAAACCCCTGAAGTCAAGTGAGCCTCCAACCTCGGCCTCTCAAAGTGCTAGGGTCCTGGGTGGGAGCCACCATGCCCGACTGAGAAATACAAACTCCAACCATGATGAAACACCTCTGCCTATTAGCATGGCCAAAATGAAATGTAATGATTGGTACCACCCACAATGATAAGCCAGTGATATGCTTATGCATTATTTGTGAATTCTCAAATGTCAGCGCTACAACAGAAAAAAGTTGGCAGTTTCTTATAAATTTAAAAGAACATCAATATTTAATCCAATTCTTCCCATAGTTACTTACCCTAGAATAATGAAAATGTATGTTTATTTAAAATTTGTACTTGGATGTTTAACTCAGCTCCTTTCTTTAATCCAGCGCAAATGGAAACAATCCAAAAAATCCTTCAAACGGTTGGTTTAAATGGTGGTGTACACACACGCTATGGAGCATCCCACGGCAGTCAAAGGGGAGGAGCTGTCAGTAAATACCAGTGTGTTCAATTTCAAGGCATTACAGGGCGGCGCCTGTGGCTCAAAGGAGCAGGGCGCCGGCCCCACGTGCCGGAGGTGGCGGGTTCAAACCCAGACCCGGCCAAAAACTGCAAAAAAAATAAAAATAAAAAAAGGCATTACACTGAGTCAAGAAGCCTGCCTTAAAAGGCTACATAATAAACTATAATACAATTTCATTTAATAACATTCATGAAAGTGCAAAGCTATACTGATGCAGAACAAATATTATACATAGCTCCCAAAGCTTAGGAGGAGGGAGAGGTAAAACTGACTTGAGCAAATCATCATCGTTATTATTAAATTATCTCTGTAATTCTGTGAGCTTCATAAATATTTCACCTTTATTGATTAAAGTTATTAAGATTCACAAGTTAGTTTTCATAATGGTAATACTGTGAAGAGACCAAGTTTCTAGCACAGTGGTGCTTAAATTCCAACCAATTTTTAAGAGTAAGTCAAAAAGATTGTCCCATATAAGTGCATGAAAGCAAAGGAGACAGGAAAAGGAGTACGCAAATTTTATTAAACAATGATTAGAAGCTGCTTCAATTCTTCCTATTTATGTCCATGCTTAGCGGTAGCCTCTTTGGACACCCAGAAACGCACTTGTCCACCCAGCCTGCATTTCCTACCAGCATTAGTGCTTATCTGAGCAACCTGCATGAGGGTTGGGGTGGCCAGAGGAAAATCAAGGACCCTGGAAGTGTGTTTTCCCTGGGACCACAATTCCTCACTGCAAAGGCAATGATTCAAAACTAATTCTTACCCTCTCTATATAGGGGTGCGTGTGTTTTTACTTTTTTCTAGGCAGTTGTCTATAAGTCAAAACTATGTAAATGGCATTTTCAGAATTTGGTCTTGCACTCCCACAGGGTATGATTTCACTATATATTACAGTTTCTACCACTAAGGCTTGAATAAAACAGACAGTCAAATGTGAACGAACAAGTCAGAAATCTGACCCAGGTATCAACATGAATTTGTAATAAATGAACCAGAAATACAACATTATTATGGTGTCAATTGACTCAGGAAAGGAAAAAAGGAGGAAGGATGGAAGAAGGCAAGGTAGAAGGAGGAAGGAAGGAATGGAGAAAAGGGAGAGAAAGGGAGAAAAGGGAAATTGGTTTGCCGGAGTCTGCCAACATTGTGTGAAGAGTGAGCGGGCCGCATTTGGAAAAAAACCCCTGGGAAGTGAGTGGAGGCTGAGACACTGCTCTGAAAAGGCCCTGATCCCTGGGTGTTTTCACGGGGAAGCGAAATTGCGAATTTTATTTCGCAGATTTCTTTCAACCCAAAAATATATATGAAAGTAAAAAATACGTATTCTAATTTAAAATACAGAAAAGAATATGCGAGTTTATAAGCCCCTTATTTCATTTGCAATCGAGTTGTTCTTCTGGAGTGAGACTCTGTGGTAAGCTTTGTTAGGAATATAACTTTCTGGAATAATTTGAGCTATAATCATTCAGGAAAAGGAAGTGACTAAGCAATTCTTAAAGGAGGCACTAGTCGTGAGTCTCATTTGTTCACACCCGTATGACAGGAGTGCATTGTGACACACAGATTTCCTCCAATCATTAAAAAGAAAGAAAGAAAGAAGGAAGGAAGGAAGGAAGGAAGGAAGGAAGGAAAAAAAGAAAGAACCATAGAAAGAAATCAAATACAAGGTCCCAGAGGTATTTTGGTTGCAACAGGGAAGTTAAGAAGCAAGACCAGGATGAATTCCTAACAGTTTTCTGTTTTCTTGTGGGTTCAATTGTTTGAGTTACTATTTGAAGAAATAGCACAGTTACTTGAGAAAACTTTAAGTGGAAAAAGCAGTAAACAAACAAGAATCCTGTGTCAGTTAGGTGCGCACACGTATGTGTAAGTTTCCGTTGTGATTCCAATATAATAGCACCCTGTCCATTTCGGTGATAATTCCTATGGGTTATAATTTGATTGAACTAAGCTTTAAGTTAGCTTTCAGTTGACCCCCACATCTATGTTTTAGTAATATGAAACACTGTATACAAATAAAAACGTACATCCATATTTTCTTGAAAGAGTAGAATGTAAAAGGTATGTTCTTCAGTTACAGTGAGAGAATTTCTTTCTAAATATTAGCACCACGTAAAGAAATTTTCATAACGCCCTTCTGATGGGCATGCCAAACTCCTAGAAATTCATACAATGATATTGGCAATTGAAATGATTATTTGAGCCATAAGTTATTGAGTGTTTCTGATGTTTCGAGCTCTGTATCATCTTACTTAATTTTCTAAGCAATACATTGAGGGGAATTCATTCTTCTTCTTTCGTAAATGGAGGCAGCTGAGACTCAGACAGGTAAGTTACTCCTGGGGCACCAGTGGGTGGGGAGGCCAGGCCGTGGACTCTGCGGGTGGTTCCAGACAGTCCTTCCCAGTGTTGTGCCCCAGGCAGGGGCTTCCCCTTGTTAAGAAGTGAAGCTTCACTCATATGAGCATTTTGGGAAAGAAATAAAAAATGTTAAGTTCCTCATAATTTTGGCTAGAGTTTAGACCAGTTGCTGAACATTTTAGATAGTAAGTATCATTCACATATGCACCTATTGCTTGGTGAAGTTGTTTTTCTCCTGATCAACAGTTTAGCAAAAACAAACAAACTAAACAGTTGTAAATCTTAACTTTCTCATGGTGTCTGTAATCCTTGTCCTGCAATCTGAATAATTTGGCTCTCCCATGGCGGTTTGATTGCCAGGCACAGTGAGGAGGAAAGATTTGCTTTGGTTTAGCTTTAATTTGTAGGTGCTCTCATATCAACTGCACACCCCAGGTAGGTAGCAAGCATTTCACACGCACCCATGCAACCGCGATTTAGATGTTTTATAAACTGTAGGAAAAAATGAGTAGGACAGAAATTGTTCTCATGAGGGTTCCAGGGGTGTTGGCTGCCTCACTAAATCATACAATTAGGTTAATAAGAGAGTGTCCAGTGTGTAGTTCTGAATGCCTACCCTGTGTCCTGGGGGAGGACAGTTATAATTTATTTTTTTAAGTTCCCCAAAATAGAGGTGTCTGGGACTTGGCATTAGTGAAGTATTTATTCTGTATTTTTGGATCCTAATTCCTGGATGTTAAACTGGTTGAACAATCTGGAGAGTCAGGTGGGTGGTAATAGTAGCCTTTTCCAGTTTTAAACAGTTTAAATTTAGCATACTGCTCAAGTGTCACACCATAACGTGAAATGTAATGATGTCCATGGATTGGGTATCAAGCCCCAGTATAAAATTATTTCCCTGAAAGGTAGCTCATATTAATCACATAGAAAGTTTGGTTATTCCTTCTTTCTTCTCTTTCTTCTATTTTATTTTTTGTTTTTCTTCCTCAGAGGATGAATTTATAGGGTGCAGTGTTAATCACCGTGGCTTGAATTCTGGGTCCATATGCACTGGTTGTGTGAGTGTTGTGATTTTATTAATATTTCTTTTTCTCCGGGTCCATGATTATCCATGAATATCATACAAGATGCTGCCAAGATGAGCTATTCCTGGGATTAGTGGGGAAATACATGCTAAGTAATTAGAACAGTGCTTGGCACTGTCATCATTATTAACTTATTATGAATTTATTGTTATTCTATTATTAATTTAGCAAAACAAGTCTGTACTGAGAGGTAAATATATTATATGCTCTACTGATGAGAAATTGTCAGGTTAAACACATATGATGTAGAAATATACACAATCTCCCCCTTTGGATATTTGAGTAGTTTCCTTCCTCGCTGATTCTGGGTTTGGCCATATGACCTGCTTTGGCCAACGTGGTGGAAGCCCACGTGATGTAAGTGGAGGCTCTGAAGGCACTGGTACCTTGGAGATTGCCCTCTTTCTTGTGGCTTTCGATAACTCTGCCACCACCAGGATGGTAAAGAGCTCTGTTACTCTGATGGAACTTGGTAACACATGGTTCAATTCATTTCATTTTCCCTGTCAACTGCTAGTCAACCATTAGACATAGAAACCACTGCCAGCCAGCAGACTACAAACCTGTGGCTGAGCCAGCAGACGCCACGGAGCAGAGAAGCCTCCCATCGGGGCTGAGCGCTGGTTGCCGACTCACAGGATCAAGGTGGTTTGTTACGCAGCAGATGAGAGCCGTGTATCAAGGAAGATCCTAAAAAGAAAGAAGACCAGATGGATGAAAAGAGGAACTCAAGGTATTATTAAAAAGAAAACATCTGGATGATGTGCTAAAAACGTTCATATACATATTACTGTTATTAAAATATCCCAACAATATAGGTATTTTAATACCATTTTTGAGAAACACAATAATGTAGTTGTATGGGATCTGTATAATTGACAGAAAGTAGTGGGAACAAGGTTTTAAAGTCCTTGACTGCTGCCCTCTGTCACAGAGACGTGCAGTTTAGAGGAAGGACCCTAAAGAACAGGAAGATGCTGCTGGATGGGCGTCAGGACCGATCCCACGTGTGGACTGGACTGTGTCCACCCAGCCAAGATGCATGAGCTGAAGCCCTGACCCACAGGTGGCCACATCTTCAGATAGGAGCTTGAGGATATAACAAGGTTAAGTAAGATTCTGGTGTGACCCAGACATAATCAGTCATGTCCGTATATGTGACCTATCTATTTAGGAGATAACTGAAGTTGAATAAGGTCAGGAGATCGGGTCTCTTTTGCTCTAGAACTGTGGCCTTACTAAAAAATGAATAAAGGAAGCACGAGAGAGATCTTTCTCTCGTTCTTCCTAGCACGTGAGGACACAGCAACGTGGCGATCCAGAAAGAGAATGCTTCCCAGAAACGGAACCCTGCTGTGCCATGATCTCTGACTTTCCAGCTTCCAGCTCCGACTTTCCAGCTTTCAGCTCCGACTTTCCAGCTTCCACTGGGGAAATGAGCCGTGCTGACTAACAGAGGTGGCTCTGCACAGAGGGGTCTGCCCCCACCTCCCACCCGCTGGTGGGG
>CAUYRH010021325.1:0-15729 GCA_963574655.1 Perodicticus potto | reverse complement strand
CAATGTGTTACACTTCCATCCAGGTTAATACAAAAGATATAAAGTCTCCATCTTTTTAATGGCTGAGTAGATTCCACAGTATACATATATCACGGCTTATTAATCCATTCCTGGGTTGGTAGGCATTTATTTAGGTACACTGCTGGTGGGACTGCAAACTAATACAACCTTTTTGGAAGGAAGTATGGAGAACCCCCAAAGAACTCAAGCTTGACCTCCCATTTGATCCTGCAATCCCATTACTGGCCATCTACCAAGAAGGAGAAAAATCCTTTTACCATAAGTGTCCATAAGGACACTTGAACTAGACTGTTTATTGCAGCACAATTTACAATCACCAAAATGTGGCAACAACCTAAATGCTCACCAACCCAGAAATGGATTAACAGGCAGTGGTATATGTATACAATGGGATACTATTCAGACGTTAAAGAAGATGGACATTTTGTATCATTTGTATTAACCTGGATGGAAGTGGAACACCTTATGCTTAGTAAAGCATCAAAAGAATGGAGAAGCAAGAATCTATCTACTCAATTCTGATATGAGGACAATTAATAACCTAGTAAATGGTGGTGGTTAGGGGAAGGGGAGAGAAGAGAAAGGGAAGTAGGGAGGAAGTGGGGGTTCTTGGTGTGTGACACACCTTCTGGGGGTGGGAGACAATTATAGGAGGGACCCTACCTAACAAATGCAATCAATGCAACCTGGTTCTTTGTACCCTCAATGAATCCTGAACAATAAAATTTTTTTTCTCCGCCCTTTAAAACACCATGATATTAATAAAAGAACAATATAGAGCATGAAAATGGTATCTCAACTCTAGGAATTACTACAGATATTCTTGGTCAGATCCAACCCCTTTGCTTTAAATATTCCTCTCTTCACTTAGTGACACTACAAAAGACCTAAACAAATAATTCCAGTCAGTATAGCTGCCATTTTTTGAACTTGCCTGCCTTCTTTCCTGAGAGTGTACTTTCAATCAAATGCAGTTTGATTGCTAGGCTTACATGGTTGGTCCTGAAATTATTTTTCCAAAGATCACCAAGAACCTGAAAAATCTCCACTCAGAGGACAGTAACAACATCATCATAAGGTATCAACCTACATATTACTCATTTTGTATGTTAGTACATAAGTAAATGGGTACCTTTTTCAATGTGAGATCTAATGATCCCAGGCCTTTAGGAAATGATCAGGTTCCACCAATAACAGAAAAAATGACATTATATGTATTTTCATAGTATGCTCTGGCTATACATACCATTACTTATGCATCACTCTTACCATAATGGTTTAAACTGGTCATTAAAAAAAAAAACAAAACACAAAATGTTTTTTTATGACTCAATAGTCAAGGCAACAAACCTGGACGTTTCAAAGTGGCAACTTCAAGGAGAACTAAACAACAACAAAAAAAGGTGTCCAAATTAAATAAGGGAAAGACATGATAATAAAGTAAAATGTACCGTACTTCATGGATTTTGTGCTTGTGTAACAGATTTATTGTTATATAATTCTTATAACTCATAATTTATTTTTTTAAATGTATAGTTCAAGGAGGGGAAGATGGCTGACCGAAGCTAGCTTTCAACAGAAGCTCCCATCCAGAGAGAGAGAGACAATGTTCAGAAAGAACCCAATAAAGCTGAAGGCTGGGAGCTGAACTGAGAAAGATTAATAACTGCATGTCATCTCTGTGAAGGCAAGCTGTGATCCTAAGGAAGCAAATTTCAGGCACAAAACCCATCTCAAACAGGACGAGGGTCCGTCCCCTCCCCCAAGAGAGTGGCTTGCTATGGGGTCTCTACAAGCAATTGACCTACAGGGGCATGTTCATCAGGGTGACAATGGACATTTCCACTGAAATTTCCAAGCCAGAAGATGTGATCATCTAACTTTAATCTGCTCTTTTTTAATTTTCTTTTTTTTTTTTGTAGAGACAGAGTCTCACTTTATCACCCTTGGTGGAGTGCTGTGGCATCACACAGCTCACAGCAACGTCCAGCTCCTGGGCTTAGGCGATTCTCTTGCCTCAGCCTCCCGAGTAGCTAGGACTACAGGCGCCCGCCACAATGCCCGGCTATAACTTTAATCTTCTTAAACAAAATGATTTTCAGTCCAAGATTCTGTATCCTGATAAACTAAGCTCCAAATTTAATGAAGAAATTAAATCCTGTACTGACTTGCAAACATAGTGTAAATTCACCACAAGACCAGCTATGAAGGAAATACATAGACCTATTCTCTACACTGACCATCACAATGGACCACCAATAAAGTAAACACCCAGAAACTAAAGGACAAAACCTAGTTTGCGTGATGATGAAAAAGATATTAAGTAATGGAATTTCATAAAATAAGATGAATACAACTCCACAATACTCATAAGTACGCTCAATAAATGTAAATAACATGACTTCCACACTGAAAAGGCACAGGCTGGCTGATTGGATAAAAAAAAAAAAAAGCAGAAACCATCTTTATGCTGTCTTTAGGAAATGCACCAAACATCAAAGGACAAACCAAGACTCAGGGTGAAGTGGTGGAAAACAATATTTGAGCCAAATGAAAATCAGAACAAGGAGGGGACACAATCTTATTTTCAGATACACGTGAACTTAAAGCAAAACTAACGTATCAACCTGACACCATAACCAGGAGAGAATCCAACTAAATAGGAGAACTATAGACCAATTTCACTAATGAATTGAAGCAAATAGAGATAGCGCTACATTTTGGTTGTAGTTGTCATTGTTGTTTGGCGGTCCTGGGCTGAGCTCGAACCCCCCAGCACTGGTGTATGTGACTGGCACCCTAGCTGCTGAGCTACACGCACTGAGCCTCCAGTCTCCATCTTATACAGCACTATGTCATCCTTGGTAGACAGCTGTAGTGTCACAGCTCACAGCAACCTCAAACTCTTGGGCTTAAGTGATTGTCTTGCCTCAGCCTCCCAAATAGATGAGACTACAGGTGTCTGTCACAACACCAGGCTATTTTTTGGTTGCAGTTTCCATTGTTGTTTAGCAGGCTTTGGCTGGGCTGGAACCCACCAGCCTAAATGTATGTGGCTGGCACCCTACTCACTGAGCTATGGGTGCTGAGATAATTTTTTTTTTGAATTTATTTTTGGTGATTTTTCATCTTCCCTTTAGTTCCCTTCATTGTTTTTGTCAACTACATTTTCAATTTCCATAATTTTTTCATACGTGGGATCCTCTACAGTAACTGCATATTGATCCCTTGGGAAGGTTGATTGCTTCTCACTTTTTTCGTTTCCAGAATTTTTCTATTGTTTCCTCCTCATGTGTTTTCTTCTTACTTACTTCTTTCCCCTACTTTTTATTCTTACCTTCTCCTTCAATTTATATTAGCTTGTCTCTGTGCTTAGGTGTTGAAGTGGCTTTTTGATATAGGGTGAAAAGGAAGAGATAACTAAATAGTAAGAATGTAAAAAAGAAGAAAAAGAAAAAAGAAGTGGTGAATGGAAAATATTGAAATAAAAGGACAGAAGATGATTGGAAAGAGGAAGACAGGAGTAATAGTGGTGTTTGGTGGGATGCTTTGGCCCATACATGTAATTTCAGGACTCTGGGTGGGCTGGGTTTGTTGGATACCTCGATTTCTGGAGTTCCTTACCAGTCTAGGCAAAAGCAACACCCCACCTCCACCAAATATGGAAGAAAATTACCAGTATGTTGTGGTGAATACCTACCAATATCATTCTTCCAATGGACAAAGCTAGGAGGACATCCAAGACCAAGGAATAAACGCTTTCTTGAGCCAGCCTAATGCCACGGCACCCCAGTCCAAGCATCAGAGTAAAGGTCAGTTCAATAAATACATTACAGAATTAAATAGAATAAAACATATCATAGAAAAGGAAATTGTAATAATAAATTAAATCAATAATAACAATATAAAATATTTTTTGAGAAATTTATGAGGGAAGGAGGAGGAAAGTAGAAATAATCTCTACAAAAAGAACAAAAAGGAGAAAATTAGAAAAAGAAGAATAAAGGGGGCATAAAAACCATAATAAAAATGGTCCCCTTTACAATAAAGTAAGTAAAAATGAGAAAATAAAAATCCAACAAAACTAAAATTTAAAAATAAAACTAAAAATAAATAACAAAATATATATTTCAATATCTTTCTGGACAGCAATTGGTGCTCCAAGAAGAAAAAATGATAAACAATATATATGTAATATATTGCCTTGACACCAGATATTGCTCTGGGGTTAGGAGGTGCAAAACATGCACATTGATTCTGCTGTATAACATCCATGCCAAAAGGTACTCTCTAGGTGTCAAGGAGACCTGATCCCATCTTCCTGATTTATTTGTACTCAATGAGGGCTTAGTCCCTTTGCTAGCATTCATTCCTCATATGGTTGGGAGCTTGAAACTCTTGCTAGACTTATAAGGAGACACATCTTGACCTTCCAAACATTGCCCCTTACCTACCAAGTGGGTTTCCCAGGGGTGCAATGCTGCCCAACTCGCCCCAAGAGTGGCTGCCTGAGGTTAGCAGGAGCACCAGAGTCATACAAGTGCTTGGACTCTGCAGGATGTTCCTCCTGGGCAGCCCTCCTACAGTGGTGGTGCCTTGTTAATAGCCAAACCACCCCACCTTGTGGTTCTATCCTGGCCACCAGGTGCTATTCAAGTTCAGTTACTTGTTTATGCCCTACCAAGGCAGTTTCAGAAAGTACCCTATCAAAAAAGAAGAAAGAAAGAAAGAAAGAACCCTGCAGGCCATGCCTTCGCTGTCTTTAGCTCTCCACCAGAGGGTCAGCCAACCTGTCCACCCCTAGGCACTCACCTTCTCTGTTTGTCTTCCATTGTTCCTTTCCTCCTTCTTGTATCCTGGAGTTCCCTGCAGTTTCACCGTGCCCCTGGAATGATGTTTCTCAGCAGGACACTGGCCTCACTATGAGTGGCTACTAAGGAGATGTCCCTAGTTCTACCTCTTTCTCTGCCTCTCTCAGGAATCTGCTTAAGGTTTTTAGCTGCTTTTAATCTTTTGTATTATTACACAGGTAACAGCAAATAATCTTGTGCTTGAATTTACTTTTTTCATATTGTTGCAATGTGTTTTCAGGGTACATTTCTTGGAGTGGAATTTCTAGCTCTAAGGGAAAATTTATACATACAATACACACACACACACACACACACACACACACACATATATGAAATCTCCAATTATATCATAATAGATGTTATACAAGTTTGAATTCAATTCAAACAGAAATATATTTCAGTACTTTCAAGAAATACCAATAGAGTATGCAGAAAATCTGTAAATTTTGATCATATTGGTGACTAAAAAATATTATATATTACTAGAATTTTTAATTACATTTTTCTGAGTATGTTTGTGAATTTATTCATATATTTAAGGAAATTTTCTCTATCCTTTTTTAAATGAGACTGGTTCTCGCTCTTTTGCCCATGCAAGATTGCAGTGGTATCATCGTACTTTATTGCAACCTCAAACTCCTGGGTTCAAGAAATCATTTTGCCTCCTTCCCCAATAGCCGGGACTACAGGTGGGCACCATCACTACTGAGTAAGTTTTCTACTTTTTTTAGAGATAGGATCTTGAACTACTTTCCTCATATGATCTTCCTCCCTCAACATCTCAAAGTTCTAGGATTACAGGCATGAGCCATTGTATCTGGCTGTATATCCTTCTATGTAAAGTATTTATTCATGATTTTCCTCAATTTGCTAATAGATTTTGATATTTTTTCTTGATTTTATGAGCTCTTTTTAAATTAGAAAGTTAATGGTTTTATATATAACCGCTGTGGCAGCTATTAATATTTTTTGCATTTGTGTTCTGACTTTGTGTTTTCTGCCATTTTTATAAAAATTTTAATAACAAAATTTACTATTCTTCGTTGCATCTTTCTTTATAATCATAATTAGAAGGGTTTCATAGAGACAATTAAAGATAGAAATAGCCCTTATTTTTCTTTAATGATAATAATTTTTAGAGAATATTTTGATCTTTGAACTTAGTAATACTCATTATGATGTATAACCAAAGGCATGGATAAAAGGTATTTTAGTTTACGAGTGGCTTTCCAATATATCCAAAGACCAATTATTTTTTTTCCTTGTGCCACTACATCGATAGTTCATCTTTGTACTTGTCTATTTCTGAACTTTACATCTCATGTTACTGGTTTATCTCGATTCATGTCCAAGGACCTCAGTCATTTTAATACAAAGAGTCAATAGGATGTTGTAATATCTGCAAGAAGAAATCATCATTATAGGATTCCACTATCTGGTTTTAGTCATTTCTTTTCCTAGATGAAATGGGAAAATAACATATTTAGCCTCACCAAAAAAATTGTTTTCATTGGGATGATATTAAATGTATCTAGTTACATAGGAAAACTTCGAGATTTATAGCCATTTAATGAAAGAACATTAAATTATTTTTAATTTATTTGGGTTTACTTATATGTTTTAGTAATATCTTAAGTTTCCATTGTCTTTTTTCTTTTTTGTACAATTTATTAAGTTTATTACAACATATATTATTGCTGCCTCTCTATATATCCTTTTTAATCTATGATATCTTCTGATTATTGCCTATAAATATGAGTTTTGCTTTCTGTATGCTTATTTGATTTCTAACTAAGGTATTGTATTATTTAATTGTTTGTGTTAGTTTCACAATTGATCATCTTGGATCTTCTAGATGTGCAATCGTGTGTCTTGTTGTCAGAGATAGTTATACTTACGTTTATAAAAAAATTTTTACAATTGTTTAATTTCCTTTTCTGACTTCATTGGATAATACCCTCAATACAATAAAATATAGGATAAATGATAATGTGCCACGTTATCCTACCCTTGTCTTTAAAAATTGCCTCTATTGCTTTCCAGTTGAGTAAGATACTGGCATAGGTCTGAGTATATATTTTAGAAAACAACCAAAGTGTAAGAAAGATGGAAGACTAGAAACAACCTGCACGCCCACAGCTTCCAAGGAAATAAGAGTCACTAAGGTATTGATGGCACTTTGGACGCTCCAGCATGCAGGGTGGACACAACCCCCAGTGATCTACAGTGGCGTCATATGAGACCTACAATGCTCTAGCCCTGACACTAAGGAAGAATTGCTTGGGTTGGTTCATGCTACTGTTTCCCAGATGTAACATCACTTCAGGCAAGAAATTCAGCCCCAAACAAATTACATGTGAGTGTCTAGCCAGAAGAAAGTTTCCTCTGTGGCCACAGCAAGAGGATGCTTGGAGTCCAGCCATCATCATTGGAAGAGTTTATCCTGAAGGAGATATCTCATTCATCAGAAGGAGACATAGGTATGGAAAAAATGGCAGATTAGACACAGCCTGCAAACTCACAGCTCTCCAGGAAATTAGAGTTAATAGGAAGGAGGTACCAGCCTATGGACAGCTGTTCTTAGAAGGAATATTATGAAACCACAGAGAAACAGTGTGGGACACTCGTTGTGAAAAAGAATAAGGTGACAGGGGATACATTTGATATCAAAGCATACCTCAGATGGGTACCTGTGTGCTCAGGTCCTTTGGCACATTTGGGGGTGGGGCCTTGGCTTACTATCCCCAGGGACAGATTAAATAAATAACCCTCCCTGGGAAATATTAGTAAGATAGAGCTCTCAGATACTGTGCTTACACTGCTGTGTTTTTGCTCAGGTTGTGAGAGAATTTTTTTACCACAGATCACGGACTTGCCAGGAATGTGAACGTAGTCATTGCACCAGACTACACAGGTAGTGGGGATAAGTCAGCAACTATAGGCATCCTGAGATCTCACGTGCATTGTTCCAAGTAAGCATGGGACTCAGTTTTGTCGCTTCAGTCTTTCATATCGCTCTAACTAGGTTGAGGAGAGAGACAACCAATGGCAGGATTCTTTAATCTGTACCTGGTGATAGTAAGTCAAGTCCACCCTCCAAACTGTGCAAAAGGATCTGAGCACACAGGCATCCATCTGAGAGCCTATTGTCAACTGCTTCATTAGGTTCTGAGGGTTGTAGTGACAGTTCTTGGCTTTGGGAACTGACCTCTACCCACTTGACTTGGATTTTGGTGCCTAAGTCTGTGAAACAGCCCCTCTACCTGCTTGGCCCTGACTTTATTTGCCATGTCCCAACTGACAGGTGCCTGCTCAGTCTTGACCATGCCCTCCAGGTCATATAAACCTTGTTGCCCCCATGGTTATGCTCCTGGCTCTGTGGCCCTTCTGAGAACCCCTAATTCTGGCTCCTCTGCAGGTTCAGCGCTGTGGCTCAATGCCAGACCTCAAGGGTCAGGTACTAAGTCTCCAGAGATTCTGCCTTTCCCAAGATACTTCCGGCAGATTCCAACACTGTACCTAGGCCCCAAGATCCCACTGCCCCAATCTTCTACCACAGCCACAGGAATTATTCCAAAGTCCAATGCCTCACAGAGATCCCCCACATTCAAGCCACCAGTACACCAATATCTGGTTCGAGTAAATGCTTAGAGCCCATCAACTAACAAACACTGCCTGAATAGCCTCAATAAGCTGCCACTGTCACCTCTGTGGGGAGACCTTGGGAAAAGCAATCTCCATAAAACCAGTCTCATTGAAGAAATTCTAACCCAGCTCCCAACTCAATCATTCTCCTACTGCCTGGTAAACAGACCAATACCCAACACAAACAGCATCAAGTATAGGCTTGAACAAATACAACTGGAGGCCAACAGATCAAATCAGAATAACTTCATTACAAACTCATAGGGCACACACCTATCCACCGCTGCATCAACATTCCTGTACAAAAGCATAATATACAGAGATCAGTTCTTCCAATTAACCATGAGAGTTCCTAGAAAAGAACAGGTACACCGCAAACCTATTACCCCAAACATTTTAGATGAGAAACACCAGCAAAAAACCCAGAAACATGAGAAATCAAAACAGATAGATACCCCAAGGGATAAAAATGGAGCCAAAGTAGTGAACCAAGGCTACAAGGAAATTGTTGAAATTACACAAATGGAAGTCAGAATACAGATGGCTAATAAGATGGATGAAATTGAAGAGAAAGTTGAAAACTGACAGAAACAAAACAAAAAAAAATCAGGAAATTAATTAAAAAATTACTAAAGAATTAGACAAAATAAGGAAGGATATAATAGAACTCAAAGAAATGAAAGAGTCAATTAGGAGAACACATTAGAAAGCATGATCAACAGATTAAAACACAGAGAAAATAGAATCTCAGAGTATGAAGATAAAGCATGTAAGCTAATTCAGTCATTAAAAGAGGAAAAATACGACCAAAAAATTGGAATAATCACTCAGAGAAATATGGGAGTATTTCAAGCAGACTAACAAGAAATATAGGTATCCTTGTGAGGTGGGAGAAAAAAGAACTAAAAGCATGCAAAATCTATCCAAGGAAATTACTGAAAAAAAAATTTCCCTAGAATCAACAATAATACATACATCCAAGTGCAAATGATCATGAAACTCTGGGAGAGTCATAGAAAATAGGACATCTCCAAGACACATAGTAACTAACCTGATCAAAGTCAAAATTAAGAAAAAATTCTATAAGCTGATAAATATAAATAACCACTGACCAGCAAAAGAAATCTCATCAGGCAAATCACAGACTTCTCAGGAGAAACCCTAAAACCCAGAAAGGGGTTCAGCCCCATATTAAATCTGCTTAAACAGAACAACTTTCAGCATGAAATTTTATATCCTACAAAACTAAGTATCACAACTGATGAAGAAATTAAGTATTTTTGAGATGGAAAAAAAAACAACAACAACAAAAAAAAAAACACTGAGGGATTTTCTATTAGCTGATGTTCCTTACAGGAAATACTCAGAACTGAATTATACATGAATCTGTGCAATAGATATCCAGCATAATAAAACCCCTGAAAAAAAGCTGAACCTCACAAAACTTATAAAAACAGTAGCACAATAAGGAAAACGAAGCAATAAAATACCAACAAACATGATGAATAGAACACTATCTTATGTATCAATTCTATCTCTAAAAGTTAAGGATTTAAGCACAGATCAAAAGACATAGTATTTGGAGAACATTACCCTAAGTAAAATATTTTAAGGATGGAAAATCAAGCATCCAAATACACTCAGTACTAATCTGAAAAACAGCAGGCCAACAACTCCAGGCCCTCGCAAGAAAAGAAACATCATGAAATTCAAGAAAGGAGGGAGGGGACTCAATTAGTTCTCCCCTGTTGTGTACAACATAGGGGTATACATCACATTTCCTAGATGAAGAACTGAACTACAACTCAAGACTTTGGACTTTACTTTCCAAACATAAATAATGTAACCTAATTTTATGCTAACTCATATTAACCCATAATAAAAATAAAATTAAAAAGACATAGGTTGGCTGGATGGATGAAAAAGCATTACCTGACCATCTGCCATCTCCAGGAAACACATCTAAACCACAAGGACGCACACACACACAGAGGTTCAATCTGAAAGAATTAGAAAAATGTTCCATACAAACGGAAAACAAAGAGAGTAAGTATCACCATTATCCTATCAGAGAAACCTGACTATAAATCAATAATAATAAAGAATGGTAAAGATGAACATTTATAACCGTAAAGGGCTCCATTCAAGAAGAAGACAAAACAATCCTAAATATTTGTGCACCTAACAGAGAAACACTCAGATTCATAAATCAAAACCTATTATAGATAAGTAAAGCGGTCAATAGGAGCATCATAATTTCTGGAGACTTCAAGCCCACTGACAGAACTGGACATATTACCAAGCTGTAGTTAACTAAAGAGATACTGGACTTAAATGAGATTATAGAACAAATAGGCTTAACAGATATTTTTTAAAACATTTACCCAAATCTACAGAATATACACTCTTCTCATCAGTACATGGAAGATTCTCCAAGATTGATAAAACCATATAGCACAAAACATGTCTAAAGCCCAATAAAGGTTGAGCTTCGGGTGAGCAGAGTTAATATTTTGCATGAAATATCTTATTTTATAACAGTGTCTCTTTTGTCTTGTGATTTTTTTTTGAGGTGAAATTTAAGTTTTTGTGTGAGTAGTACTATTATACCTATCTTGAGTGTCTTGCTTGTATTGTATCACATCATACTTTTGTTTAATTCTTAATAAACTGGTCACTTGTAAAAAAAAAAAAAAAGAAAAGAAAGAAATACCGTAATAATAGAAATCATACCACATATCTTCTTATACCACACTGTAATAAAACTAGAAATCAATTCCAAGAGCAAGACTGAATTCTACACAAACTCATGGAAATGAAACAAACTTTCTGAAGGATTATTGAGTTAATAATGAAATTAAGATGAATATCAATATTCCTTGAACTGAACGACAAACAGGACACAAGCTATCATTATGAGATTTAGCAAAAGCTGCTAAGGGGAAAAGTTATATCTTTAAATCCCCACATCAAAAAGCCAGAAATATTATGAATTAAGAATCTAATAATGTGTTTTAAGTACCTAAAAATGAAGAGCAAACCAAACCCATAGCCAGCAGAAGAGAAAAAATAAATAAGTTTCAAACAGAAATAAATGAAATCAAAAAGAAGGAAAGAATACAGAAGATCAACAAAACAAAAAGTAGGTTCTCTGAAAAGATAAATAAAATTGATAGACCTCTTGCCAGATTAACCAGAAGCAGAAGATAAAGGACCCAAATAAGTTCAATCAGAAATGAAAAGGAGACTTTACAACTTATACTGCAGAAATACAAAATACCATGGTAAATACTACGGAAATCTCTATGCAAATGAAGTCAAAAACATAAAGTAAATGTAGAAATTCCTGGAAAGATACAACCTTTCAAGACTCAATCAGGAAGATATTGGTTGACCAATGAAGAGCAAGAAGTGTGACAGAACAATAAAATATTTTTCAACAGAAAAAAGCCATGGATTAGAAGGATACACAGATGAACTTTACCAGATGTACAAAGAACAGCTGGTAAACATGCTGCAGAAATTATTCCATTACATCTACAAAGAGGGAATACTTTCCAACTCATTCTATAATACCAGTACCACCTTGTTACCAAAGGCAGAGAAGTTGGGAAAAAAAGAAAGAAAGAAAGAAAAGACAAATATAGAGCATGAAAATATCCCTGTTTGCTGATGATATGATCTTGATTCTCAAGAAAAACCAAGATCCACCTGGATGGGAGGCGCCTATGGCTCAGTGAGCAGGGTGTCGGCCCCATATACTGAGGGTGGTGGGTTCAAACCGGGCCCCGACCAAACCGCAACAAAAAATAGCCAGGCATTATGGCAGGTGCCTGTAGTCCCAGCTACTCGGGAGTCTGAGGCAAGAGAATTGCCTCAGCCCAAGAGCTGGAGGTTGCTGTGAGCTGTGATGTCACAGCACTCTACTGAAGGTGACAAAGTGAGACTCTGTCTCTAAAAAAATAAAAGAAAAACAATTCAGGCTGTGTTTTCCTCATACTTTTTTTTATTGTTTAAAGCCTTAGATTTAAACCTTTTAACCATCTTGAATCAATTTTTGTAAGTGGTGAGAGATGCAGGTCCAGTTTCAGTCATTTACATGTGGTGATATAATTCTCCCAACACCATTTATTGAATAGTGATTCTTTTCCCCAGTGTATGTTTTTTGTTTAGTTTATCAAAGATCAGGTGGCTATAAGATGTTAGTTTCATCTCGTGGTTTTCTCTTTGGTTCCAAATGTCAATGTCTCTATTTTTGTGCCAAAACCATGCTGTTTTGATCACTATGGCCTTGCAGTATAGGAGAAAGTCTGGCATATAAATACCTTTGGCTTTGTTTTTGTTACTAAGAATTTCCTTGGCTATGCGGTGTTTCTTCTGGTTCTGTACAAAACAAAGAATTATTTTTTCCAATTCTTGAAAGTATGATGATGATATTTTAATGGGAATTTCATTAAATTGCTTTGGGTAGTATAGACATTTTCTCAATGTTGGTTATTCCCAGCTATGAACAAGGTAATTTCTTCCATTTGTTAATATTTATTATGCTATTTATTTCCCTAGGATTTCATAATTTTCTTTGTAGAGTGCGTTCACCTTTTTTATTATATATATTCCTAGGTATTTCCTTTTTTTGAAGCTACTGTGAAGGGAATAATGCCCTTGATTAGATTCTCATCCTGGCTGTTATTGGCATATACAAAGGAACATCGATCTCAAGTAATTTTCTTTTTTTCTTTTTCTTTTTTTTTTTTTTTTAAGGCAGAGTCTCACTATGTTGCCCTGGGTAGAGTGCTGTAGTGTCACAGCTCACAGCAACCTCCCACTCTTGGGCTTAAGTGATTTTCTTGCCTCAAAGAAATATACAAAGGCTATTATATCCTAAGACATTATTGTATTTTTTGATGACTTCAAGGTGCCTTGTAGTTGTCCTCTGGGTTCTCTAAGTATAAGATCATATCATCAGGAAATAGGGAGAATTTGACCTCCTCTGCACCCATTTGAATGCAATTTATTTTATTCTCTTGCCTGATTGTATTGGCTAAGACTTCCAGTATTATGTTGAATAGTAGTGGTAATAGAGGACAACCTTGTCTGGTTCCAGGTCTAGGTGGAAAAGCTTACAGTTTTATTCCATTGAGTATATTAACTATGAATTTGTTGCAGATATCTGTGATTAAATTCAGAAATGTGCCACCTATGCCTGTATTCTTAAGTATTCTAATTAGAACAGGATGCTGAATTTTATCAAATGCTGTTTCTGCATCCATTGAGAGGATAATATGGTCTTTGTTTTTGCTTCGGTTGATATGGTGAATTATGTTTGGGACTTGCATATGTTAAAATAGCCTTGCATTCCTGAGATGAAACCTACTAGATTGTGCTGAATGGTTTTTTCTTTTTAATGTGTAGCTGTGATCTATTGGCTAGGATTTTGTTGGAAATTTTTGCATCTATATTCATTAGTGAGATTTGTCTGAAATTCTCTTTTTTGGTTGGCTTCGTAGAAAATGTTGAAGAAGATTCCTTCTTCTCAATTATTTGGAATCATTTCTGCAATATGGGTGAAAGGTCTTCTTTGAAGGTTTGATAGAATTCTTGTGTGAAGCTATCAGGATCAGGGAATTTTTTTTTTTATTATTAAATGATAAACAGGAAGATCATGTTTTTTGTTGGAAGATTTTTTATTGTTTCTTCAATCTCAGTTCTTGAAATTAGTCTGTTCAAGCAATCTATTTCTTCTCAATTAAGTCTAAGGACAGGGTTTGATTTCAGGCATTTATCCATTTCCTCCACATTGTCAAATAACTGGGCATAGATTTTCTTGTAGTTCTCAGAGGTGACTTTTTTGTATCTCTGAGGCACCTGTTGTTATTTCCCCTTTATTGTTTCTGATCAAGGTTATTAGAGATTTTACTTTTTTGTCTCTAGTTAATCTGGCCAAAGGTTTATCAATTTTATTTATTTATTGACTTTTTGTCTCATTAATTTTCTGGATGACTCTTTTCTTTTCAATTTCATTAATTTCTGATTTAATTTTGGTTACTTCTTTTTTTTCCTGCTTGGTTTGGGATTTTATTATTCTTTTTGCAATTCCATAACATGGTTCATGAGTTTATTGTTTTGCTCTATTTCTGTTTTTCAAATGTAGGGATCTAATGCATTAAATTTCCCTCTTAAGACTGCTTTTGCTGGCTTGGTGCCTGTAACTCAGTGGCTAGGGGGCCAGCCACATACACTGGAGCTGGTGGGTTCAAACCCATCATGAACCCACCAAACAACAATGAGAACAAAAATAAATAAATAAATAAATAAATAAATAAATAAATAAATAAAAGACTGCTTTTTCTGTATCCTATAGGTTTTGGTAACTTGTGTCTTCATTGTTGTTATGTTTGAGGAATTTAATGGTTTCCTCTTTTATCTCTTCCTGAACCCAACTATCATGCTACATAAGGTTGATTAATTTCCATGTCTTTGTGTGGGGATGAACGTTTTTGTTGAAGTTTAGTTACACTTATTGCCTTATGGTGTGTGAAGGTAGTAGGTATAATTTGTATTTTTTAAAATTATGCTGACATTTGATTTGCATCCTGGGATGTGACCCATTTTTGAGTACATACCATGGCCTGATGAAACAAATGTGTATTCCACAGCTTTGGGATGGTGTGTTCAGTAAGTGTCTCTTAATTATATTCGTTATAGGGTCACTTTTAAGTCCTTTGTATTTTTGTTTAGTTTTCTGTTTACACCATTTGTCCAGTTCTGTCAGTGGGGTATTAATGTCCCTGGCTATTATGGTGTTATGGGATATCATATTGCTCAGACCCAATAAGATCTGTTTCATAAATCTAGGAACATTTAAGCTAGAAGTATAAATACTTAAACTTGAGATGTCTTCTTGTTGTATTGTTCCTGTGACCAGTATGAAGTGTCCATCTTTTTTTTTTTTTTCTTAACCATAGAGGCTTTGATTCCACTTGTATCTGAAAATAATATTGCCACCCCTCCTTTCTTCTGATTTCCATTTTATTGAACTATTGTTTTCCTTCCTTTAAACCTGAGTTTTGTTTTGTCCTTCTGAGCAAGGTGTGCCTCCTGCAGACAACATACGAAAGGCTTTTTTTTTTTTTTTTTTTTTTTTTTATACAATATATCAGAGCGTTAGGAAATTTAACAAAAAGGGAAAATAAAGATAAAGTTTAAATTA
>CAUYRH010021324.1:0-32131 GCA_963574655.1 Perodicticus potto | reverse complement strand
TTTTTTTTTTTTTTTTTTTTGAGACAGAGCCTCAAGCTGTCACCCTGGGTAGAGTGCTGTGGCATCACAGCTCACAGCAACCTCCAACTCCTGGGCTCAAGCGAGTCTCCTGCCTCCGCTGGGACTACAGGCGCCCGCCACAATGCCCAGCCATTTTTTGGTTGCAGCCGTCATTGTTGTTTGGCGGGCAGGGCTGGATTCGAAACTGCCAGCTCAGGTCCTGTTGAGCCACAGGGGCCGAGCCCATTCAACTTCATTTTAGATAATTTTATCTCCAAACTTTCAAAATTTCCCAGGAATCAGGAGGTCTGGGTTCTAGGACCATTTGTACATTCATCTGTCTATAGTAAATATAGACACTGAATTTCTTTGGATACCAATTTTCTTGTTTATACTACATATAATGAGGGGTACATCAGATAACTGCAATTCTTCTTTTTTGAGACATAGTCTTGCTCTGTCATTCAGGCTAGAGTGTGCTGGTGACATCAGAGCTCACTGTAATCTCAAACTCCTGGGCTCAAGTGATCTTCCTGCCTCAATCTCTTGAATAGCTGAGACTATAAGCACACACCACCATTGCTGACTAATTTTTTTTTTTAATTGTTGGGGATTCATTGAGGGTATAGAGAACCAGGTTACGTTGATTGCATTTGTTAGGTAAAGTCCCTCTTATAATTGTGTCCTACCTCCAAGAGGTATATCACACACTGTGACCCCCCACCCTCTCCTTCCTTCCCTTTCTCCACTATTTTGTAGACATGGGGTTTTCGCTCTTGCTCTGGCTGCTCTTGAAATCCTAGCCTCAGATGATCTTCCCACCTTGGCCTCCCAAAGATCTAGGATTATAGGTGTGAGCCATCATGCCCAACCCAATTTTTTGGTTTTGATAACTGCGTTATTTTTGTGTATAATGTTAGCTTTGTAACACATGAATTCTAATATTCTTTACAACTTTTTTGTAAATCTAGAATTATTTTGAACTTAAAGATTTAAAAAATTGCAAATGCATTTACAGTTATTTTAAATTAATGTTTAAGGTATACACAAATACATGCAATCTCAGATTTTTTGTTTATCTGACCAATTATTATTCCCAGGCATAAGGTCTACCACATTTGCGTGAGTTTAAATCTCATTTTCAAAGTAAATAAAAATTCACGGACGGTGCCTATGGCTCAAAGGAGTAGGGCACTAGCCCCATATGCCAGAGGTGGCGGGTTCAAACTCAGCCCCGGCCAAAAAAAAAAAAAAATTCACTAAAGAGTCTACTTTCTCTCCTCATACACACAATATACTATCTTTATTAAAATCAGAGAAATAGGGCGGCATCTGCGGTGCAAGGAGAAGGGCACCAGCCTCATATACCAGAGGTGATGGGTTCAAACCCGGCATTGGCCAAAAACTGCAAAAAAAAAAAAAAAAAATCAGAGAAATATATAGGTGCAGTGGTGTAATCCCAGTACTCTGGGAAGCTGAGGAGGGAGAATTGCCTGAGCTCAGGAGTTCAAGACATGCCTGAGCAACAGTTAGACCCTGACTCCTAAAAAAATGGAAAAACTGGCTTGGAGCCTGTGGCTCAAGCGGCTAAGGCGCCAGACACATACACCTGTGCTGGCAGGTTCAAATCTAGCCTGGGCCCGCCAAACAACAATGATGGCTTGCAACCAAAAAGTAGCTGGGCCTTGTGGCAGGCGCCTGTAATCCCAGCTACTTGGGAGGTGGAGGCAAGAGACTCGCTTGAGCACAGGAGTTGGAGGTTGCTGTGAGGTGTGATGCCACAGCACTCTACCCAGGGCGACAGCCTGAGGCTTTGTCTCAAAAAAAAAAAAAAAAAAGGGAAAACCCCAGCTGGGCACCATGGTGAGCACCTGTAATCCCAGTGACTTGGCTTGGTACCTGTAGCACAGTGGTTATGGCACCAGCCACATACACTGAGGGTGGTGGGTTCAAACCCAGCTAAAAACAATGACAGCTGCAACAAAAAATAGATGGGCATTGTGGCGGGTGCCTGTAGTCCCAGCTACTTGGGAGGGTGAGGCAAGAGAATTCCTTAAGCCCAAGAGTTTGAGGTTGTTGTGAGTTATGACGCCACGGCTCTCAACCAAGGGTGGCATATTGAGACGGTCTCAAAAAAAAAAAAAACAAAACAATTGCAGCAGCTTCCGGAGGCTGAGGCAGAGGGATGTCCACAGCCCGGGGCTGAGGTTGCAGTGAGCTATGACGCCATTGCACTCTGCTCAGGGCATAGGGTGGGACTCTACCTCGACAACAACAACAATTAAAAAAAAAAGCAAAGAAATAAAAATTAAAACTAAAGCAAGGAAAAAAAAAACCTCAAAAATAAAATCAGAGACGTATATAGTTGACCCTTTAACAACACTGGTTTTAACTGTTAGAGCTCATTTAATACATGGATTTTCTTTCAATAAATATACTGAAAAATTTTTTGGAGACTTGCAACAATTTGAAAATAACTACAGGTGAGCCACATAGCCTAGAAATATCAAAAAAATTAAGAAAAAGTTAAGCATGTCGGCTCAGTGCCTATAGCACAGTGGTGAGTGTGCCAGCCAGATACACCAAAAGTGGCAGGTTTGAACCTGGCCTGGGACAGCTAAACAGTAATGGCAAATGCAACAACAAAAAATAGCTGGGCACTGTGACAGATGCCTGTAGTCCCAGCTACTTGGGAGGCTGAGGCAAGAGAAACACTTAACCCAAGAATTTGAGATTGATGTGATACCACGGCACTCTACCAAGGGCGACATAGCAAGATTCTGTCTCAAAAAAAAAGTTAAGCATGTCATGCATGCATAAAATATACTATGTATATACTATTTATGTTACTAGTAAGGCTTCTACTGGTAAAGTTTGGGGGGTATTTAAAGTTATACATATTTGGATTTTTAACTGCATTGGAGGGGAGGGTTTCCCCTAACCTCCTCATTATGCAAGGACCAACTGCACATGAAAACAAGATATAAAATTTTGCCTTCCCTCCTCCCTCCCCGCCACCTTCTTTCTTTCACTCTGTTGCCCCAGACGAAGTGCTGTGGCATCAGACTATCTCCCAGCAACCTCAAACTTCTGGGCTCAAGTGATCCTCCTGCCTCAGCCTCCTGTGTAGCTGGGACTTACAGGCACCTGCCACAACACTCAGCTAATTTTTTTCTCTTTTTAATAGAGACGGGGTGTTACACGGGGTCTTGCTTTTGCTCAGGCTGGTCTCAAACTCCTGAGCTCAAGCCATCCTCCCCACCTTGCACAGAGTATTAGGATTACAGGAGTGAGCCACCATGCCCGGCCCCTACCTTTACTTTCTAAGAGTTGAAAGTAAAGAATTATGGTGGGCTAGATGGTGAAGAATGTAATAAAGCATGCTAAAGATTTTGAACTTTACTGTGAAAGCAGCGGAGAGTCACAAAAGGCTTTTTAGGGAGAAAATTACGCCTGATTTTAAAATAACATTCTAGAAGCAGTACTAAGATTAGAATGGAAGCTAGCCAATGTGTAGGAATTAAAACAGACTAGCTAATTATTAATCTAGATAAACTGTGAAGGAATAGAAATAGGGATGGGTTCAAGAGCTATGAATTAAAGTGCTTCATAAATGCATTAAAATTAAAGCAAATCACGGCCAGGCATAGTGGCTTACGCCTGTAGACCTAGTACTCTGGGAGGGTGTTTTGGGTGAATGACCTGAGCTCATTCAGGAGTTCCAGACCAGTCTAAGGGAGAGAGAGATCCCATCTCTACTAAAAATAGAAAAACCGGCTCGGCGCCTGTGGCTCAACAGGCTAAGGCGCCAGCCACGTACACCTGAGCTGGCGGGTTCGAATCCAGCCAGGGCCCGCCAAACAACAATGACGGCTGCAGCCAAAAAATGGTTGGGCGTTGTGACGGGCGCCTGTAGTCCCAGCTACTTGGGAGGCAGAGGCAGGAACTCGCTTGAGCCCAGGAATTGGAGGTTGCTGTGAGCTGTGATGCCACAGCACTCTATCCAGGGTGACAGCTTGAGGCTCTGTCTCAAAAAATAAACAATAAAAAAAAATAAAAATAGAAAAACCTAGCTGGGCGTAGAGGCAGGCGCCTATAGTCCCAGATACTTGGGATACTGAGGCAAGAGGATTTGTTTGAGCCCAAGAATTTGAGGTTGCTGTGAGGCAATCTCTACCCAGGGCAACACAGTGAGACTGTCTCAAAAAATAAAATTAAATTAAAGCAAATGACAGAATCCCCACTTTTTTTTTTTTTTTTTTTTTGAGACAGAGCCTCAAGCTGTCACCCTGGATAGAATGCTGTGATATCACAGCTCACAGAAACCTCCAATTCCTGGGCTCAAGCGAGTCTCCTGCCTCCGTCTCCCAAGTAGCTGGGACTACAGGCACCCGCCACAACACCCGGCCATTTTTTGGTTGCAGCTGTCATTGTTTGGCGGGCCGGGCTGAATTCAAACCCGCCAGCTCAGGTATATATGGCTGGCGCCTTAGCCGCTTGAGCCACAAGCGCCAAGCCCAGAATCCCCACTTTAACTTTAGCCACAATGATGAGCTAAGAGGCTGAACAAACCAGTGGGCTTACTTGGAC
Organism: Perodicticus potto; assembly: GCA_963574655.1. Taxonomy (NCBI): domain Eukaryota; kingdom Metazoa; phylum Chordata; class Mammalia; order Primates; family Lorisidae; genus Perodicticus; species Perodicticus potto. The sequence continues at coordinate 27,541 of CAUYRH010021324.1, read as the reverse complement.
TCTGAACAAATCAAGTTTAGTTTCCTTATTTATGAGGAGATTAAATGATCCCTGAGGGGCCAGGCACAATGACTAGCTGCAGTAATCCTAGTACTGTAGGAGTTTCAGATCAACCTGAGCACGAGGGAGACCCTGTCTCTACCAAAAATACAAAAACGAGTCAGTAAAACTTGTTATACCTGCCACTTTTCTGACAGCAGTTAGAAGTATTTTAGTTTTGGCTTGGCGCCCGTAGCACAGTGGTTATGGTACCAGCCACATACACTGAGGCTGGCGGGTTTGAACCCAGCCCACGCCAGCTGAATAACAATGACAACTGCAACAAAAAATAGCCAGGGGTTGTGGAGGGCACCTAGCTACTTGGGAGGCTGAGGCAAGACAATGGCTTAAGCCCAAGAGTTTGAGGTTGCTATGAGCTGTGACACCACAGCACTCTACCAAGGGCAACATAGTGAGACTCTGTCTCAAAAAAAAAGTATTTCAGTTTTAGTAGTCAAGTTATTTATTCAGCATCCTTAAAACATTTTTTTGTATAATGCTCTGCTTAATATCAAATGAATGACTATGAAGAATTTTATATTTCTACAGAATCCTACCTCTCAAATAGATCTTAACCAATAGAAAATAGAATATTAGGGCGGCGCCTGTAGCTCGGTGGGTAGGGCACAGGCCACATACACCTAGGCTGGTGGGTTCGAACCCAGCCGGACCAGCTAAACAACAATGACAATTGCAACGAAAAAATAGCTGGGCGTTGTGGTGGGTGCCTGTAGTCCCAGCTACTAGGGAGGCTGAGGCAAGAGAACTGCTTAAGCCCAAGAGTTTAAGGTTGCTGTGAGCACTCAACTGAGGGCAACATAGTGACACTCTGTCTCAAAAAAAAAAAAGACTAGTGTTGTGTATCCACAACTTCTACTTCTGTTGCTTAAAAATCACTACATAAAGTTTGTGATCCTGGTAAATATAATTCTACCCTTCCCGCTGAGTTCCTGATTCTGTAAATACATCTAACCACTTTCTACCTCTGTGGCTACTGTTTGATCCTTATTATACCCTGTCTGAACTACTTAGAAGAGTTCTAGCTCTGAAATTTTTATCCACACACCGCTCCATCTCAAAAACATCTGCTATGGTTATCTGTCCCAAACACTGTCTTTACCAAATCAGTTCACTATTCAAGATGGCATTCTGCCCAGGGCAATAGAGTGAGACTGTTTCCAAAAAGGAAAAAAAAAGCTTAAGAATTCAATGGGAGGCTTGGCTTGTGGCTCAAGTGGCTAAAGTGCCAGCCACATACACCTGACCTGGCAGGTTTGAATCCAGTCCAGGCCTGCCAAACAACAATGACGGCTGCAACCAAAAAACTAGCTGGGCGTTGTGGCAGGAGCCTGTAGTCCCATTTGGGTTGGAGTTGGAGGTTGCTGTGAGCTGTGATGCCACAGCACTCTACCCTGGGTGACGGCTTGAGACTCTGTCTCAAAAAAAAAAAGAATTCAATGGGAAAAATATTACATAACCATTACCATGTAATATAACAACTGCTATAGTAAGGCCACATATAAAATACTGTTGAGGCTCGGCGCCTGTGGCTCAACGGGCTAAAGCGCCAGCCACGTACACCTGACCTGGCGGGTTCAAATCCAGCCTGGGCCTGCCAAACAACAACGACGGCTGCAAACAAAAAATGGCCGGGCATTGTGGCAGACTCCTGTAGTCCCAACTACTTGGGAGGCAGAGGCAGGAGACTCGCTAGAGCCCAGGAATTGGAGGTTGCTCTGAGCTGTGATGCCACAGCACTCTATCCAGGGAGACAGCTTGAGGCTCTGTCTCAAAAACAAATAAAAAAATAAAAAATAAATAAAATACTGTTGAAATGCTAGGAAGTCTACCTAAGTCTACCTGAATATAACTGAGATTTTAACTTCTAAACTCATTCTAGAAAGAGATGGTATGGAATGACATCCTAGGTTGACAAACTGGAAGAGAACTAGATGGTAAATGAGGGCCATACAGCCCTTGTCACATCTACACAACTCTCCTAGCCATAGACAAATGTGAAAATAATGGATGTGGCTATGTTCCAATAAAACTTTATTTACAAAAACAAGTATCAGGCCAGGTTTGGCTGCATGTCATCATCTCCCCATTACCCAATCCAGAAATCTAGGCCTTACCCCAGAGTTCCATTTAGCCTTGAACAGTGCATGTCAGGACTGACTTTGAAAACTGAACTGAGATTAGAACTATTATCCACAGAAGGCAAAACATCACTTGTAGTCTGAACCTAAGCAAACTGATTGCCTGACAAAACAAAAAACAAAGAAAAAAAACCAACATGCTTCTGAGGATTGTAACAGGATGCAGTCTACATAACATAGTATTTGAAATGCTTAAGATATAGTCCAAAATTATTTATCATAAAAAAGAACCAAGAAAATGTGACCAAATCTTAAGGAAAAAGATCCAACAATGACAATTCCAAAAGAACCCAGATGTTGGATGTATTAGCAATAACAATAAAAACAACAACTTTTTTTTTTTTTTGAGACAGAGCCTCAAGCTGTCACCCTGGATAGAGTGCCGTGACATCACAGCTCACAGCAATCTCCAATTCCTGGGCTCAAGCGAGTCTCCTGCCTCCGCCTCCCAAGTAGCTGGGACTACAGGCACCAGCCACAACACCCGACCATGTTTTTTTTTTTGGTTGCAGCCATCACTGTTGTTTGGCAGGCCCGGGCTGGATTCGAACCCACCAGCTTAGGTGTACGTGGCTGGTGCCTTAGCCCGTTGAGCCACAGGCGCCGAGCCATAACAACAAACTTTTAAAAGCATTCATAGCTATGCTTTATGTCATAAAGGTAAACATACTTGAAATGAATGACAGCTATAAAAAATATAATCTACAAAAAAAAGAAAATCTTTTTTTTTTTTTTTTTGAGACAGAGAATCATTATGTCACCCTTAGTAGAGTGCTATGGCATCACAGCTCACAGCAACTGCAAACTCTTGGGCTTAAGCGATTCTCTTGCCTCAGCCTCCCAAGTAGCTGGGCTGAGTTCAAATCCACCAACTTCGGTGTATGCGGCTGGCGGCGTAACCACTGTGCTATGGGCACGGAGCCAAAAAGGAAAATATTAAAACTCAAAAATAGTATCTAAAATGAAAAGGTCACAGAATGAGCTCAATAACAGAATGAAGGTGACAGAGAAAAGCGACTATGAACTTGCAAAAAAATCCATTGAAAATATCCAATCTGAATAATAATGTCTGAGAAAAAACAAATGAAGAAAGCCTCAGGCACCTAAGTGACAATACCAAAAAGTTTAAGGTTCATGTCACTGGAGTTCCAGAAGGAACGATGAATGTTGCATAAGAACTTAAAGAAAAGGTGGCTGGCTGGCATCTGTGGCTCAGTGGGTAGGGCGCCAGCCCCATATACGGAGGGTGGCAGGTTTGAATCCGACCCCGGCCAAACTGTAACAACAACAAAATAGCTGGGCATTCTGGCAGGCACCTGTAGTCCTAGCTACTCGGGAGGCTGAGGCAAGAGACTCCTCTAAGTCCAGGAGTTGGAGGTTGCTGTGAGCTGTGTGACCCTACGGCACTCTATCGAGGGTGATAAAATGAGACTTTATCTCCTAAAAAAACAAAAAAGAAAAGAAAAGAAAAGAAAAGAAACAGCAGCTGAAATCCCCCAAATTTGGTGAAAAACATACATTTGTAGATACAAGTAGCTCAGCAAACCCCAATAAGAATAAAATCAAAGGCAGGGCCCATATCTCAGTAGCTAGGGCGCTGGCCACATACACTGCAGCTGGCAGGTTTGAACCGGCCCGGGGCCAGCTAAAACAATGACAACTGCAACAACAAGAACAAAAATAGTGGGGCACCGTGGCAGGCGCCTATAGTCCCAGTTATTTGGGAGGCTGAGGCAAGAGAACTGCTTAAGCCCAAGAGTTTGAGGTTGCTGTGAGCTGTGACACTACGGCACACTACCCAGGGTGACAGCTTAAGACTCTGTCTCAAAAAAAAGAAAAACAAAGGAATACTATGCCTATACATATTTCATCAAACTGCTGAAAATGAAAAATAGAGGAAAAAATGAAAGCAGCTAGAAAAAAAGTGCATATTTTTGTAAGGGAATACCACTTCAAATAACTGTAGATTTCCCATCTGAAATCATGAAGGCTACAAAATAGTGGCAGAACACTTTCAAAATGCTGAAAGAACAATCTATTGACCCAGAAGTCTATAAACACCAAAAGTATCCTTAGAAATTAAGGTGCAGGCTCGGCGCCTGTGGCTTAGCGGGCTAAGGCGCCAGACATGTACACCTGAGCTGGCGGGTTCGAATCCAGCCCGGGCCGCCAAACAACAATAACGGCTGCAACCAAAATATGGCCGGGCGTTGTGGCGGGCGGCTGTAGTCCCAGCTACTTGGGAGGCAGAGGCAGGAGACTCGCTTGAGCCCAGAAATTGGAGGTTGCTGTGAGCTGTGATGCCACTGCACTCTATCCAGGGTGACAGCTTGAGGCTCTGTCTCAAAAAAAAATAAAAAATAAAAAAAAAATAAATTAAGGTGCAATAAAGCTTTATGATGGAAATACAAATATGAGCACTCACTGCCAACAGATCTACTCTAAGATAAATGCTAAAGAATATTTATGTTAGGCTCTGCGCCTGTGGCTCAACGGGCTAAGGCACCAGCCACGTACACCTGAGCGGGCGGGTTCGAATCTAGCCAAAACACAATGGCCCGCCAAACAACAATGACGGCTACAACCAAAAAATGGCCGGGTGTTGTGGCGGGTGCCTGTAGTCCCAGGTACTTGGGAGGCGGAGGCAGAAGACTCACTTAAGCCCAGGAATTGGAGGTTGCTGTGAGCTATGATGCCACGGCACTCTATCCAGGGTGACAGCTTGAGGCTCTCTCTCAAAAAAAAAAAAAAAAAAAAAAAAGAATATTTATGTTAGGGCTGCACCCTTGGCTCAGTCGATAGGGCGCCAGCCACATACATCCAGGCTGGCGGGTTCAAGCCCAGCCAGGCCTGCTAAACAACAATGACAACTGCAAGAAAAACATAGTCGGGCATTGTGGCAGGTGCCTGTAGTCCCAGCTACTTGGGAGGCTGAGGCAAGAGAATCACTTGGGCCCAAGAGTTTGAGGTTGCTGCTGAGCTGTGACACCACAGCACTCAACCCAGGGAGCCAGCTTGAGATTGCCTCAAAAAAAAAAACAATGTTTATGTTGAAGAGATATGATACAGGGGAGAACCTTGGATGAAAGAAGAGCAATAGAAATGCTAAATACAGTACATGGCTATTATACATGTAAACTATTTGCAATCTATAATGTATTCTTATTACTGAATATTCATATTATGCTAGTATCATAGTTGTCTGACACCAGAATCAAAGAAAGAGAAAAACTAATATGTTTATATAACAAAACCCTTTCATCTCATAGACTAGAGCCCAAGATGAAGTGTAGGATGGGAATGATGTGGTTGGTGGGCAACTTCAATAGAGGCTGCGGGGGCGGCAGTCAGAATGCTATGGAAAGGCTATGAGGAGTGAGTGCACTTCCTTTGGATGTCCGTCTATTAGTAGCTTAGAATGCTGCGCTTCACCATACAAAGAGCAACCATGAGGCAGTTATTCACTAAAGGCTGTAAAGACTCATTTATCTCTGTCTCTGCCTCTCTTTTTCCAGGTTCCTAGTGAGTGCGAGACAAGCTATTCTCTAATGGATGGAAAGGACTGTGGAGAGGGACCAGCAAAGGAGAAAGTTATGATGAAAAGGAACACTGAGAGCTTCTCTGCCTGAATGAAATACAAGTTCTGTGTATTCAGAACCACAGTTGTCTAAGATATGCAACCACAGGACAGGCGCAGTGGCTTATACCTGTACTTGCAGCACTCTGGGAGGCCAAAGTGGGAGGATTGCTTGAGCTTGAGAGTTTGAGACCAGCCAAGCAAGATCAAGACTCTGTCACTACTAAAAGCAGGAAAATTAGCCAAGCATCGTGGTGCAGGTCTGTAGTCTCAGCTAATCAGGGAGCTGAGGCAGAAGGATCACTTGGGCCCAGGAGTTTGAGTTTGCAGTGAGCAACAACACTCTAACCAGTGTGACAGAATGAGACTCTATCTCCACAACAAAAAAAGCAACTGAGAAGAAATCAGTATTCTTAACAAATCAATATTCTTCTACTCCCCACACCATCCCTTAGTAGAGGTGTGGAAGAGGTGTTTTTTTAGAGACAGAGTTTCACTTTGTGGCCCTTAGTAGAGTGCCATGGCATCACATCTCACAGCAACCTCCAGCTCTTGAACTTAGACAATTCTCTTGCCTCCGCCTCCCAAGCAGCTGGGACTACAGGCGCCTGCCACAACACCCGGCCATTTTTTTGGTTGCAGCCACCATTGTTGATTGGCGGGCCCAGGCTGGATTCGAACCCACCAGCTCAGGTGTACGTGGCTGGCGCCTTAGCCGCTTGAGCCACAGGCGCCGAGCCACTTTTAAGGTTTTCAATTAAAAAGTATGTTTTGGATTCCATCCAAGATCAAAAAGGCCCACTATAACTCTCCCCTTCCCTCCCTCCCCTCTACAGCAGACACTAAAAACTCCTCTAGATGGATAGAATACAAAAAGCAACAACATAAAAGTAAATAACAGCTGGCAGATTGGGGAGAGAGCCAAAATTTGAAAAATGATCCTAACAAGGATCTGTTTTGCCATTTTTTTTCTTGTATTCTGTCTCAGTTTTTCCTGAGGATGGCGCCAATTGCAGAACTATGCATGACTATGTGTGGTCAGCAACAACTTCCAGGAAAATTCCGTCTGTCTGGCCATAACATTGGAATCTCTGTAACTTAGAAAATATGGGTAGAAAACCCTTTTTCTTTCTCTTTCTTTTCCCTCTGTTTTCTCTCCTGTCCCCGGCTTGAGGCTGATCCAGTTGCTTAGTGGCATCACATGTAGTGATGAAAATGCTGACATCAAAAACGCCAAGAGGGGAAGTGTCCTTTCTTTTCTGCTATAGATCCAGCTGGCTGCTGTTAAAGTAGGCAAGCTTATGAAACCCAGGAAAGTGGTGCTAGTCTTAGCTAGATGCTACTCTGAACACAAAGCTGTCATTGTCAAGCACTTTGGGGCACCTCAGACTGCCCCTATAGCCATGTTCTAGTGGCTAGCATTGATCACTACCCACGCAAAGTGACAGCTGCCACTGGCAAGAAGGCGATACCCAAGCAATCATCTTTGGGAAGAGTGCCCTGGTGCCATAGCTCACAGCAACCGCAGACTTTTGGGCTCAAGTGATTCTCTTGCTTTAGTCTCCCTTGTAGTGGGGACTACAGGAGCCCACCACAACACCCAGGGTGTTGTTCTAGCTTAGGCTGGTCTCGAACATGTGAGCTTAGGTGATCCGCCTGCCTCCACCTCCCGAAGTGCTGGGATTACAGGCATGAGCCTGGCCTTATTTATTTATTTTTAAGACACAGTCTTACTCAGTTACCCTGGGTAGACTGCTGTGGCACAGCTCACAGCAACTTCAAACTCTTGGGCTCAAGTGATCCTCTTATCTCAGCCTCCTTAGTAGCTGGGAGTACAGGTACCCACCACTATACCCAGCTAGTTTTTCTATTTTTAGTAGAGATGAGGGTCTTGTTTTGCTCAGGATTGTCTGGAACTCCTGAGCTCAGGTGATCTACCCACCTCGGGCTCCCAGAGTGCTGGGATTATAGGTGTGAGCGTGGCCTGGAGGTCCTGCTCATAAAGGAAAAGCCCAATGGGAAGCCAAGGTCAAGTTTGAAGTGAGGTACAAATGGACAAGAACTAATATTTCTTCCAGAAGCTGTGGTTTTAGATGTGTTTTGTTTCAGTCATTAAAGAGAGCATCTAATTCTCTGAACAACTGAACCAGGAGAAGGGAACCAGTAGTCTGACGAGAAAGGGTTAGAATCCTCATTAATGTTTTTTGTCCTATGTTTTATTGCTTTTCTGCAAGACTGGTTCAAGCAGGGCAAAAGTAAGTGACAACGCAGGCAGCTACAACTCTCAGAGGAGCTTATGTTTCTAGGCAGAGAAACTGGAAAGAGAGGTCCCTGGGAGACAAAGAGCGGGAAGCAATACATCCTTGAAAAGAGACAAATGGAGAACAGGATTTCTTAATCCTATAAATGAAGCTACAAAAATCACAGGCTTACCTCCAAGCTGCACATTTGTAGAATAGACTCAAAACAGTATATAAATTTTCCACGGGTCTCTCATGTTTTAGTGCATGTTGCAAGCAGAGGCATTTACTCTTGTTCTGGACTATCTTGTCATGAATGATTATATAGTGAACAACCTTGGAAGACAGAGAAAGAGAAGTGTCTCTTTTCTAGGCAAAGATCATGTTTCTTTACTATGCAGTATAATAAAGATAGGGAGACATTTCCTATTATAAATGATTTGGGTCCCTAAGCTGTGACACAAATCAAACACAGGTGCAGCATCCACCTGAGCCCATCCACCTCAACCCTCTGGGACATAAGGGCCAAGGGGAACTGCCACAAACATGAACTCATGCTGCTTGCTGTGCTAGGAGTAATAAAGTCTTCTATCGAGTCTTCTAGCAACCATTAAACTGGATAAAATTTTAGACCCTTTACAGTTCTTGAGATAAAGTCAGTAAACTTGTAGATCAACAGAAAATAATCAATCTCAATAACAAAGAAAATAATTGAAAAAAATGATTGTTAGGGACCTATGAAACAATATAAAAAAGTTTAACATTCATCTCCTTGGAGTCCTAGAAACAGAGGCAGAAAAAGCAGTGAGTAAAGAAAAAAATGAAGAATATTTCAAGAAATGATGGGTAAAACCTTCTCAAATTTGGTGAAGTACGTAAGTTTACAGATTCAAGAACAAGCAAAATCCAAACAGGACAACCTCAAAGAAAACAAGATCCAGTCATATGATAAAAAGTGGCTGAAAAGCAAAAAACAAAAAAGTCACCAAAAGCAACTAAAAAACTCAAAAAATTATATTCAGGGAAATGATTACAATGACTATGTAATACCCATCAGAAATCACAGAGACCAGAGGACAGTGGCACAAAACCTTTAAAGTGCAGTAGGAAAAGAAATGTAAATTCAGAATTCTATATCTATCAAAAATATCCTTCAAGAATGAAGCCATGGCCAGGCGAGATGGCTCACGACTGTAATCCTAGCACTCTGGGAGGCCAAAGTAGGTGGATTGCTTGAGTTGGAGATCAGCCTGAAGAAAAGCGAGACCCCATTTCTACTAAAAATAGAAAAATGAGGCAAGAGGATAGCTTGAGCCCCAGTTGGCCTTGCTGTGAGCTACAATGCCACGGCACTCTACCAAGGGCAACAGCTTGAGATTCTGTCTTAAAAAAAAAAAAAAAGAAAGAAAGAAAGAATGAAGCTGGAATAAAGACAGACTCAGATGAAAAAAAAAAAAAAACCACTATAGGAATCTGCTGTCACCAGACCAGCGTTCAAAGAAAAAAAAAAAAGGGTGCTAAAAGAAGTTCTTCGGACTGACGTTATTTGATAGGATAAAGTAATAAAAACTTGGATCTTCATGTATAAAAGAACCACAGAAATGGTAACTAAGGAAACAGAAAAGATTGTTTCATCTCTAAGTTATTTATTTAAAATAAGGTGTGAAGATTGAAAGCAAAAATTATAACGTTGTCTGGTAATGTTTTCAATGCATGAAAATATAATACATATGAAAACTGTAACATAAAAGAGGTAAATGAAACTGCATAGTTATAAAACTCTGCATTTTACTTGAGAAAGTATATTAACCCTAATTGGTCTGTGAAAGGTTAGGTATATGTCTTTTAATCCATAGAGCAGCCACTAACATAGGTATATAAAGATAGTAAGCAAAAAGTCCAGTAGCTAAATTAAAATGAAATACTAATGAAAGTTAAAGTAATACCAAAGAAAGGAGAAAAAGGAAATGGAAAAACAATAAACAAATAAAATGGTAGATCCAATCCAACCATGATAATAATTATATTAAATGTAAATAGTCTAAATATTCCAATTAGAAGACAGAGATGGCTAAATTGGACACAAAAATAACTACACAGAATATGCTGCCTATAACAAACCTACTCTAACGAGAAAGGTAAGTTAAAACAATAGGCCAGGTGTGGTGGCTCACACTTGTAATCCTAGCACTCTGGGAAACTGAGGATGGTATACTGTTTGAACTCAGGAATTTAAGAACAGCCTAAGCAAGAGCATGATCATTTCTACTAAAACAGAAAAAAAATAAGCCAGGAGCTGTGGTGCGCACCTGTAGTCCCAGCTACGTGGGAGGCTGAGGCAATAGGATTGCTCAAGCCCAAGAATTTGAGGTTGCTGTGAGCTATAACACTACCTAGGGCGATGAAGTGAGACTCTGTCTTGAAAAAAAGAGGAAGAAATTAAATAACATTCATCTGTATGTCTTCTTTCAATTTATGGTTTGGGTAATAAATAATTTCTTAGGTAACAACTATTTAAGGCAGGTGACCCACAACAAAATCACATCACCTAGGGCCTTGCAACTTAATGTTATCTACAGACCAGAACCACTGTCCTCCGGAAAGCTTTTTAAAAATGCAGAGCATTGGCTGGGTGCAGTAGCTCACATCTCTAATCCCCACACTTTGGGAGGCTGAGATGGGAGGATCACTTGAGCTCAGGAGCTTGAGACCAGCCTGGGCAAGAGGGAGACCCTGTCTCTACAAAAACTAAAAAAAAAATTAGCTGGGCATGGTGGTGCATGTTTGTAGTCTCAGCTACTGGGCAGGATGAAGCAGAAGGATGGCTAGAGCCCAGGAGTTTGAAATTGTAGTGAACTATGATGATGCCAGTCAACAGAGGAAGACCCTGTCTCAGGAAAAAAATTTTTTTTTTTTTAGAGACAGAGTCTCACTTTGTTGACCTCAGTATAGTGTTGTGGCATTGGAGCTCACAACAACCTCCAGCTCTTGGGCTTAGGCAATTCTCTTTCCTCAGCCTCCCGAGTAACTGGGACTTCAGGCACCCACCACAATGCCCAGTTATTTTTTGTTGCAGTTTGGTGGGGACTGGGTTCGAACCCGCCACCCTTGGTATATGGGGCCAGTGCCCTACTCACTGAGCCACAGGCACCACCCTGTCTCAAGAAAAATTAATAAAAAAAAAATGTAGATTCCAGTGAGGTACAGGCATCTGCATTTTAAAGATGAATACTGTGGATTCCACTACACACTAAAGTTCGAGAAGCACTGTTCAAAGGAAAAGTAGAGTACTAAAAGAACATTCTGGCTTGGTGCCTGTAGCTCAGTGAGTAGGGTGCCAGCCACATACACTGAGGCTGTGGGGTTCGAGCCCGCCCCAGGCCATTTAAACAACAATGACAACTACAACCAAAAAATAGCCGGGTATTGTGCCAGACGCCTGTAGTCCCCATCTTCTCAGGAGGCTGAGGCAAGAGAATCGCTTGAGACCAGGAGTTTGAGGTTTCTGTGAGCTGTGACGCCATGGCACTCTATGTGAGAGCAACATAGTTTAAGACTCCGTCTCAAAAAAGAAATTCATCCTGGGTAGAGTGCCCTGGCATCACAGCTCACAGCAACCTCATACTCTTGGGCTCAGGCGATTCTCTTGCCTCAGCCTGCCAAGTAGCTGGGGACTACAGGCACCCACCGCAAGGTCGGACTATTTTTTGTTAGAGTTGTCATTGTTGGTTAGCTGGCCTGGGCTGGGTTCGAATGGGCCAACTTTGGTGTATGTGGCTGGTGCCATAACCACTGTGCTACGGGTGCCGAGCCAATAAAGGATTCCTTTAGAGAAGTTTAGGTCTGAAAAATACTGCTATATATCCTATCCCAAACAGTTTGAAAAGAAAAAAAAATTTTGAATTTACAAACTTCATGGCTATACCACCTTCTACAAAATTAATAACCAGAAAGACTACATGAAATAAGGGATTTAGAAGAACAAGCAAAAACAACAGTATTTACAACTTTCTCAGTACCATTAACCAAGGTAAATTTAAAATATTCATAATCAAACTTTGTAGACTTTTACTGAAAAAAAGTTTAAAAACCATATTTTTAAAGTTCCACTCACATGTAAAATACAGATTACAGTTCCTTTTATTCAACTTTAGACTACCTCACTAAAACAGAATGTTCACTGTATGATAGTTCACGCTGGGGTCAATCAAGTTTGTTCTGATTCTTGCTGATAGAAAACCTGCTACCCCCAAAGGGAATACAGGTCTTAGCATCCTGCAGACAGTAACTTTCTTTTTTTCGTTTTTAGTGTCAGACTTGTGCGGTAACACTGCAGGGAGTAACTTTCAACACGTTAAGGTACGGTACATACAAAGAGCTAAAAGGTTAACAACCTCCCAAAATATCTTCTGCAAAATACTTTTTACTAATCCTTAGGAGGTGCTGGTTTTGAAAATTAATCCAGCAAACATTTACTAAATACAAATGTTAAACATTTTGTTAGAAATACAGAAATGATCAAAACACCAGCCCCAGGAAGCCTATAACCTGAGGGGTGGTGACGTTTGGCTGGGACATTGCACATGCAATTAGATGAATGTGGTCACTGGGCTGAAAACGGTTTCCTTAGTTCCCAGTTTCAGGTAACTGAAGTTCAGATAATGGATATTTTATAGTAATTTCTAATTGATCTGGTGCAGAGCTGAACAAGCTAAGAAAGCTTACTAAAAAGTATTTTATAAGGAAGTACATCCTGAGGTAAACACTCCGCTGTAACATTTGCTATATTTTTAATATATATAAATAGCCTTCAAATTAAGACTTTGAGGCGTGTCTGCGCTCATCAAATGCAAAGCAATTCAAACATGAACTAGATACAGGACGACCCAATACAGTTATGTTCATAGAGGGTGTTTCCTTTGACAAAAACAGGAACACTCCGCTTCAGAGATCGCTGACCATGCGAGAAAAGAGGAAAAAGGAATAGAGCTCTGCTGCTATTTCTACCCTGGTAACTTAACACACACACACACAGGCAGTTTCCTGGACTACTCCCTCCTTCAACTTTTTATATTAAAGACACTATGACCCCTAAGAAGTCTAAGAACTAAAGGCAGTCAAAAACAGGCAAATGCATTTGCCTACTTAACAGTTCAAAACAGACGCACCCCCCCTCAAGGGGAACTAGCGGTCCACGAAGGGCCAAGACCGGGTAAAGTGCGTTCCCAGGCTCCTCACAGACCCTCGGCCCCTCGGCGCTCACCTCCCCGCTCTCCCCTTTCAGGGGCACACTTTCCCAGGGGAAAGGAAAGCAAGCACCTCTCCAGAGAAGCTACGGAAGCCCCAGGTGAGCGCAGGTGCGGTTTCCTGGGATCCAGGGCACAACCTTCCCCAGCCTGGAAGGAGGGGTGCCACAGACACGGAGGAAGGCCAGCTAAGCAGGGAAGGGGCGCTGCGATGCTCCGTCGGGGCCCGGCCGCTCAGAGGAGCGCATCGGCCCCCCAGGGACGCAGGCTGCTCTCCTTAGGAGGCCTCGCCATCCAGGCCAACCCCCAAACCACTGACAGGCAGCCCAGGTGGGGCCCGCGTCACAGGTGTCACCCCGCGCAGGTCCCTGTAAACCCGGGGGGTGGGGAGAGACAAGTCGGCACAGCGGAAGAAACACCTAAAGGTGAGACGCGCGGCAGCGGCGCGGCGCAGCACCTATGGCGACGCGCTCTCACCTCTAGGGTGGAGACAGTGCTGGTGAACAGGTCCTCTCCGTCCTCCAGCTCCTCAAAGTCGGTGGGCTTCACGTCCCCAAGCGGAGGAGGTTCCCTCTCGGCCGCCATCTTCGTTCGCCCTGACGACTGCGCGAGCTGGGCCTGGCGGACCTGTCACGTGAGCACGCACGGCTGGGCTGGCGCGCGGACCCGCCTCCCGCCTCCCTCCGTCTAGCCCGGCCTCCTGAGGCCCCGCCCACCCGGCGAGGTCCCGCCCCCAGCCTCGTGATCGCCCCTCCTCTCACCTGCACATCTGGGAAGTTACCTCCTTTCCTCCGCCAACGTGCTTACCTCACTTATGTGGAAGAATCTGGCACTTTTATTACCACATCATCTTCTTAGTAGGACTAGGCCAAATATTTGTGTTGGCCTTGACAGTTATAAAATTTATGTTGGAAGTGTCTTGGGGACTAGTGAACCTGATTACAACACCCACGCTGGCAGCAAGACTGAATATGGGTGGAAGAGATAATAAGTACGGTTTCTTAAACCTCTTTGCAACAGGCCAGTAGAACTCTCTGATGTGATGGAAATGTGCTGTGCTGGCCAATATAGTATCCACGGGCCACTTGTGACTCCAGAGCACTTGAAATGTGGCCAGTGTGTGGAATGGAATTTTTAATTTAATTAATTGACTGTATTTATTCATTTATTTATTTATTTATTTATTTTTGAGAAAGAGGCTCACTGTGTCGCAGTATCGTGGGCGTCACAGCTCAAAGCAACCTCAAACTCCTGGGCTCAAGTGATTCTCTAGCCTCAACCTCCAGACTAGCTGAGACTACAGGCTCCCACTACCACTTCCAGCTAGTTTTTCTGTTTTTCTATTTTTAATAGAAATGGTCTCCCTCTGGTCCTGAACTCCTGAGCTCAGATTATCCACCCACTTCCTCCCTCAAGGACTATAGCTTAAGCCACAGAGCCCAGCCTTTTAATTTTATTTAATGTTAATTAAGGTAAATTACACATTGCACAACTCCAGGTAACAAAAGGGCCCTATAAATTTGTTCTCTGTAGTTTACTTTAGTTTCATTATGAGCCACACAGTCTTTTCCTCAATAAAGTAAGAGTCAAAAAGGCTGGAAAGATGACAGGAAAATGAACGGATGGTAAGAGCACCATGCTCACATCTGTGGGCCTGCACTCCACCATCTGTGGATAGTCTGTTGGCTGTCACCCATGAGAATCTTCAACTCTTATGAAAGCTCACTGCCTGGCTTGAGATAACTCTTCTCTGTATCCTTGGAGTTTACCCATAGTTCTGTGTATTGCTTCCTACCTTCTGTCCTGTGCTATGCTTATTTACATCCCCAGCTTATCTTTTAATGCATATCTGATTTAGTTGAAATATAGGTGCTATTGCTTATGCAGAGACCCATGTTGCAAGTGGCTTGGAAAATGTACATGTTTAATTATGCCTAATGGAGGACCAGGGCTGGTATGAAGTCTTCATGAGATCATACAGGCACCTGTTGTCTGCCCTCTCTAAGATGTAATCTCTTCCTCCTGGTTCAAGTTGGCTGACACCCATAATTACACCATATTCCAGATGGCAGAAGAGAAGTAAAAGGGAAACAGAATGATATTACCTTTCTTTTAAGAGCACATTCTGGAATTTATACACAAACATCTTCTGACCATATTCTCTTTAAGAAGCTCATTAGTTACTTGGCCATCTCTAGCTACAAAAGAGGCTAGGAAATGCAGTTTTTATTTCCCCCCTAAAAATTTAGGATTCATTTACATGAGAAAAATATAGACAACTTGAAGTCTCTACTCATGCAATCCACTCAATTTTTTTTTTTTGCAGTTTTGGCTGGAGCTGAGTTTGAACTTGCCACCTCTGGCATATGGGGCTGGCGCCCTACTCCTTGAGCCACAGGCACCACCCAATCCACTCAGTTTTTTCATGGTAGCTTACTTGGATTTCCTTGTGGTAAGAAAGGAAGGAGACAGTGTTTCCTTCATTCCTTCCTAACCATTCCTCTCTCACTCTCAGCTGTGGTTTTTCTCTAACTCATGACAGAGAATACAGCCTAAACTTAAACCAAATAACATTGACTCCCTGAGCCCCAGTGATTGGTGGAAGGTCAAAATCAGCTGCATTTTCCCAAAATTCTCAGTGGATTTGGCTGGTTTTCTTTTCTATTCAACCTAAATTCTTGCAAAATTGTCTTATTTTTGTCAGCTCTTCATCTTATTGAGTTTCTTCCTTTTCTGCTTTATATTCTCTAAAATCCCAAATTCAGCCATCAACTTCTCTAATCTTTTATTCAGATTGCTGAAAGTATTTGAAAAATTCCAACTTCAGATTGAAAATCTTACAAATCTGGGATCTCAATCTCAACTCCACACTGCCTAATACCATTATTATTTTTTTTTTCCAACTCCTTAAACTTTTCTTCCCCACAGAGGTTCTAAAAATTCATTTTCCTGGGCGGCGCCTGTGGCTCATCGAGTGGGGCACTGGACCCATATACCGAAGGTTGTAGGTTCAAACCCGGCCTTGCCCAAACTGCAAAACAGAAAAATAGCCGGGCGTTGTGGCGGGCGCCTGTAGTCCCAGCCTCGGGAGGCTGAGGCACGAGAATCACCTGAGCCCAGGAGTTGGAGGTTGCTGTGAGCTGTGTGATACCACGGCACTCTACCGAGGGCAATAAAGTGAAACTCTGTCTCTACAAAAAAAACCAACAACAACAAAAAAAATTCATTTTCTCTTAAGTATCCTACTATCTTTTTCTTCTCATTTTCATCAAATGATTTTGCCTCCTTATTCAATGACAAAATAAAATCCGCTGAGTGAATCTTCAGTTTTTAGGTAGGACTGAAATTCTCTTCTCTTTGTCTCCTATCAGTTGCTGTGCACATATTTTTTGATACCTATCATAACATACTGTGATTGTGGACATTTTTCTAACATTTCTAATAGACTAAAAGATCGGTGATCTCAGGGACCATTTTTCATTTGACTTTGGATCCTGCATAGCCCTGTCTACTAAAAACAGAAAAATAAATAATAAAATAAAAACAGAAAAATGATGTGGGTGTGGTGCTGCACTTGTAGTCCCAGCTACTTGGCAGGCTGATGCAGAGATCAAGTTCCTGCTTGGGCCCAGAAGTTTGAGGTTGCTATGAGCTAGGCTGAGACATAGCACCCTATCCCTGGAAAACAGAGGCAGACTGTCTCAAAAAAAATAAATAAATAAAGAAGAAGAAGAAGAAAGAAAAAAATTGTATCAGCAGGCTGGGGAGGTGGCTCATTTCTGGAATCCTACCACTTTGGGAAACAGGCAGAAGGATTGCTTGAGGCTAGGATTTCAAGACCATCCAGAGCAAGAGAGAGACCCAGTCTCTGCAAAAAACAGACGTCCTATTGGTTCTGCTTCTCTGGAGATCCCTAATAAATACACAGTATAGATTATCCTTTCAAGAAACGTAAGTGAGGCTTGGAGACCATTGCTCCATGGTTAGGGCTCCGCACTGGGGCTGGTGGTTTGGAACCGGCCAGGGCCTGCTAAACAATAATGACAACAATAACAACAACAACCACAAAAAATACACAGGCACCTGCCACAATAGCTGGGCATTGTGGCAGGTGCCTGTAGTCCCAGCTACTTGGGAGGCTGAGTCAAGAGAATCACTTAAGCCTGAGAGTTTGAGGTTGCTGTGAGCTCTGACTCCATGGTACTTTACCAAGGGCAAAATAGTGAGACCCTGTCTCAAAAAAAAAAGAAAGAAAGAAAGAAAGAAGGAAAGAAAGAAGGAAAGAAAGAAGGAAAGAAGGAAAGAAAGAAAGAAAGAAAGAAAGAAAGAAAGAAAGAAAGAAAGAAAGAAAGAAAGAAAGAAAGAAAGAAAGAAAAGAAAGAAAGAAAGGTAAATGAGGCTAATTGATGTTGCTCATGCATGTAATCCCAGCACTCTGGGAGGCCAAAGCAGGCAGATGGCTTGAGCTCAGGAATTCAAGACCAGCCTGAGCAAGAGTGAGACCCCATTTCTAAAAAATAGCCAGGCATGTGGCAGGTGCCTGTAGTCTCAGCTATGAGGGAGGCTGAGACAAGAGGATGGCTTGAACCCAAGAGTTTAAGGTTGCTGTGAGCTGTAATGCTTAGATGCCAGGGCACTCTGTGGAGGGCAACAAAATGAAAATCTGTCTCAAACAAACAAACAGAGAAGGTGGCCAGAAGGTGGTCACCTGAGAGAGAATACACCGTTGACACTCACAAGTCCATAGAGTGGGCTTCAAGAAGCATGACCCTAGGGCACTCAAAAGATCCAGAAATTTGCCATGAAGGAGATGGGGACTCTAGATGTGTGCATTGATGCCAGGCTCAACAAAGCTTTCTGGGCTAAAGGCATAACAAATGTCCTATACTGTATTCCTGTGTAGTTGTCCAGAAAACTTAATGGTGATGAAGAGTCACCAAACAAGCTCTATACTTTTTTTTTTTTTCTTTTGAGACAGTCTCGCTATGTCACCCTTGGTAGAGTGCCATGGCGTCACAGCTTACAGCAACCTCAAACTCTTGGGCTTATGTGATTCTCTTGCCTCAGCCTCCCCAGTAGCTGGGACTACAGGTGCCTGCCATAATGCCCGGCTATTTTTTGTTGCAGTTGTCATTGTTGTTTAGCTGACCTGGGCTGAGTTCGAATCCGCCAGCCTCGGGGCATGTGGTCGGTGCCATAACCACTGTGCTACTTCCGCTGAGCCACCGTAAGCTCTATACTTTGGTTACCTATTTTACCTGTTACCACTTTCAAATATCTACAGACAGTCAATGTGGATGAGAACTAACTGGTGATTGTCGATATAGCAAATAAAGTTATAAAACCACAAAAAATAAAAATAAAAGAAGGAACAGCTACTCTGGAGGCTGAGGAAGGAGGATCACTTGAGGCCAGGTGTTCAAGACTAGCCTGAACAACATAACAAGACCTATTTCTTAAAAAAGAGAAAGTGAGAGAGAAAGAGAAAAGGGATATTTCTTCCACGGAGTATAGAGAGATGGGAGTGAGAATTTATGTTAGTTAGCTATCATTTCATAATAAATCATCCCCAAGCTTAGGGGTTGAAAACAACCACTGATTATTTCTCATGAGTTTGCAAGTTCCCTAGGCAGTTCTAGGGAACCAGATTTGGCAGATCCTGTCTTTAGGCTTGTTCGTGCACTGTGCTCAGCAGATAGATGGATTGGCTGGGTGCTGGTCTTGGCCAGGACCATTCAGCTCTGCTCCCTGTGCTCTCGTCTTACCCAGGTTAGCATGGGCTCCTGTTCAAGGCCCTGGCAGACTTCCAAACAGAGGGTGGGATACACAAGGACTTCTTCAAGCCTCCACAAAAGGAATTTACATGGCCAACCCCAGAGTCAGAAGGAGAAGGGACTACAAAATTGCAGGGCAAAGGGGATGGAAAAGGGACACCATGAATGCCATTAGTTTACCCCAAGTAGATGTATTTGTGCATTTGTTTGTAAATACAGGAGCAAAAAGTGGAAAAGTCAACACTCAATATTTTTTAAGGGGAAGAAATTTTATTTATTTATTTTGAGGCAGAGTCTCATTTTGTCCCCCTTGGTAAGAGTGCTGTGGCATCACAGCTCACAGCAACCTCAGACTCCTGGACTCAAGAAATTATCTTGCCTCTCGAGTAGCTGGGATTACATGCACCTGCCACAATGTCCAACGATTATTATTATTTTTCTTTTTTTTAGAGGTGGGGTCTCGCTCTAGCTCAGGCTGGTCTCCAACTTGTCAGCTCAGGCAATCTGCTCACGTTGGCCTCTTAGAGGCTTACTTACAGGTATGAGCCACCGCACCTAGCCAGGGGAAGAAAATTTAACTACTAAGAGAAAAGAGGACAGTGTGAGGGTAGATGACCTCAGGAAGTTGAAGAGTCTTTTCAGTGAGCAGGGGTAGAATTACACCATTCACCAGGATGTATAAGGGATTGGCGAGGAGTATTGAAAGCATACATGAGATGGAAACCATATGCTTCTGATAGAAATAATCCCCACACTTGTGTGATTTTCTCCAACGGCCTAGCAATGTTGATGTAGGAGTGGTGCTGGACAGTTGGATTAATTCAAGGCCAGAAATATGTGGTTTCCAATAACAAGGAGTGATGGCAGGTGGCATCATCTCAAGGAATTTTTTCAAGGGTATTAAAAAGTGATGGTATGCGGGCGGCACCTGTGGCTCAGTGAGTAGAGCGCCGACCCCATATACCGAGGGTAGCAGGTTCAAACCCGGCCCCGGCCAAACTGCAACAAAAAATAGCCGGGCGTTGTGGCAGGCACCTGTCGTCCCAGCTACTCGGGAGGCTGAGGCAAGAGAATCACCTAAGCCCAGGAGTTAGAGGTTGCCGTGAGCTGTGTGACGCCATGGCACTCTACCGAGGGGGATAAAGTGAGACTCCGTCTCTACAAAAAAAAAAAAAGTGATAGTATGCTATATTTAGAACCCAGCGTGAGCTGTATTTTGGGGGAGAAGTGGCATATTACTCAAGGCGTGAAGATTGAGGTAACTTTCTGGGAAGAACCAGGTAATGTAAGGACATTTGTTTTTAAGGGAATTGGGGCTCTGGAAGGCAGATTAAAAAGGGTGAAGATGGAATTCAACTATGGATGGTGGAATATGTGGGGATTGAAGGGAACAGGTCAGGCCCACCCAGGAGATACTCTGTCTTTGAACATAGCTCTTGGTGAGTGAGGTGACATACTCACTCAAGAAATAAAAGCTTTGAAACAAAAGCTGTGGCGGTGCCTGTGGCTCAGTAAGTAGGGTGCTGGCCCCTACTGTCTTTGAACATAGCTCTTGGTGAGTGAGGTGACATACTCACTCAAGAAATAAAAGCTTAAGAAATAAAAGCTGTGGTGGTGCCTGTGGCTCAGTAAGTAGGGTGCTGGCCCCATACACCAAGGGTGGCGGGTTTGAATCTGGCCCCAGCCAAACTTCCACAAAAAAGTAGCCAGGTCCCAGCTACTTGGGAGGCTGAGGCAAGAGAGTCGCCTAAGCCCAGGAGTTGGAGGTTGCTGTGAGCTGTGACGCCACAGCACTCTACCCAGGGCGATAAAGTAAGATTCTGTCTCTTAAAAAAAAAAAAAAAATCAAAATACAAACTGATTAAAAACAAGAATTCATTATGATCCTCTTTACATTTATATTGGAAAATAATCATTTGATCGCTTAAATAAGTATGATTGGTTATCAAGTGAAAATATTTAAGGTCCTTATTGGGAGATAATGAAGGGTTTCCTATTAGTTAAAAAGAAAAAAAGGAAGGGAGGAAAGAAGAAAGAAATAAAGGGAAGGGAGTGATTTTGGAGCAAGGGAAGGAGGGAGGAAGTGAAGCATAGTGTTGTTTTGTTTTTTCCATAAGCCATAATTCGAACAAATAAACTACCATTACTACAAAATCATCAGCCAATCCTTAATTAGTGACATTACTAATAGCTGTGAAGTGGCTTCGGCCCTTAAACAGCACAAGTGTGAACTCCGTGGGTCTATTTATAAGCAACTCTTCTTTGGTCTCTGTCACCCTCCTCTCCTCCTCCTCCTTAGCCTCCTCAGTGTGAAGACGATGAGGAGGATAAAGCCCTTAATGATGATCCATTTCTACTTAATAAGTTGTCAATATATTTTCTCTTCCTCATGATGTTTCCTTTCTTTTTGTTTTGAGACAGAGTCTCACTCTGTCACCCTAGCTCGAGTGCTGTGGCATCCTAGCTCACAGCAACCTCAAACTCTTCAGCTCTAGCATCCTCTTGCCTCAGCTTCCTGAGTAGCTGGGACTTCAGGTGCCGACCAAAACACTGGGCTCGTTTTTCTATTTTTGGTAGAGACAGGGGGTTCTCACTCTTGCTCAGGCTGATCTCGTATTCCTGAGCTCAGGCCATCCACTCACCTTGGCCTCCCAGAGTGCTAGGATTACAGGTGTGAGCCACCTCACCCAGCCTCCTTACAATGTTCCTAATAACATTTTCTTTTCTGTGGCTTATTTGATTGTAAGATAACAGCATACAATACATAAATACAGACTTTGTGTTAATCAAATGTTTATATTATCATTAAGACTTCTACTCAGGGCAGTGCCTGTGGCTCAGTGAGTAGGGCACCGGCCCCATATGCCGGAGGTGGCAGGTTCAAACCCAGCCCTGGCAAAAAAAAAAAAAAAAAAAGACTTCTACTCAACATAGGCTATTAATAGTTAAGTTTTGGGGAAACCAAAAATTATATGCCAATTTTGACAGCACGGTGGGTAAGTACCCCAATCCCTGCATCATTCAAGGGTCAACTGTATCGTGTGACCCCTATGTCTCAGTCCCTGTATGGCAGCAGAGTCCTATAAACTAAAACATCCTTTCATAATTGCTTCTTCACTTGTGTTTCTTGAACACTATAAAGGGGGCAAGGGGGCATGGAGATGGTAGCAAGACTGGAACCACGCAAACAAGAAAACCTTATCTTTCTCCTCCATTGAAAAAAAAGCCAATGCTGGGCGCCGTGGCTCATGCCTGTAATCACAGCATTTGGGAGGCCAGGGTTTGTGGATTGCCTGAGCTGACAAGTTCAAGACCAACCTCAGCAAGAGCGAGACCTTTGTCTCTATTTTTTTTTTTTTTTTTTAGAGACAGAGTCTCACTTTATCACCCTGGGTAGAGTGCTATGGTGTCACAGCTCACAGCAACCTCCAACTCCTGCGCTTAGACAGTTCTGTTGCCTCAGCCTCCCCAGTAGTAGGGACTAAAGGTGCCCGCCAAAACACCCCGCTATTTTTTTTGTTGCAGTTTAGCCAGGGCAAGGTTCAAACCCGCCATCCTTGGTATATGGGTCTGGTGGCCTACCCACTGAGCCACAGGCACTGACCATGAGACCCCTTCTCTAACAAATAGCCAGTATTGTGGTGGGCACCTGTAGTCCCAGCTACCTGGGAGGCTGAGGCAAGAGAATCACTTGAACCCAAGAGTTTGAGGTTGATGCCAGCTAAGATGTCATGGCACTCTACCAAGTGTGTCCAAGTGAGACTCTGTCTCACAAAAAACCCAAAAAACAAAACTCATACTATAAACTTTCTGTGTCCTTCTATGATCCCAAAATACCCCAGTAACAAAAACTTCACCTTGCATCTCTGAGCTATGTTTTTCTACTGCCTACCTGCTCCATACTCCCCTGGCCTGAAGTGTCCCTAGTTTCCTCCACACTTGGTTTAATGCTCTGCTGTCACCATACTGTAATTAATAATTTAAAAAAATCATAATTTTAAATAAGAGGCCTCACATTTTCCATTTGGAACAGGGGTCTGCAGATTATGGAGCCGTCTCGATGCAATCCGTGGGTCATGACAGCATGAGTGGACCGTAGGACCAGGTGACTCATCACCCCAGGGCGGGAAAGACTCCAGCTGGTGTCCCCCTCTCACTGCTTTTCCTAACAGAGTTGACAAGGTGACTTTGGTCCACTTCATTATAGCTCTCCCCTCTTTACTTCTGGGAAGAACAGGGGTGAAAATCGTAGACATTTACATATTAATTATGTCTGTCCCACCACACATACTTTTGAGGACAGTAAGTCAAGGTCAGTTACCTATGTGTATATGCTTAACTTTGCAAGAACTAGCTCATACAAAGAAAAGCTTTACATAATTTTTTTGTAGAGTAGAACATTAGCCCGAAACAAAGAAAAGAATATTTGGTATCTCTGAGAGATACATTTCTATGAACACAGAATTCTAGGGACAGAGTTATTTACCTGAGTGAGCTAAAATGGGAATGGAAACTACGAGACATTGAGAAAAGACCTGAGCAAATAAGAGACAGCATTTGAGGTCAGGTAAAGAAACTGGATTAAAAACAAAATAAAACAAAACTAAAAAACAGCTTCCTGCAGCCTCTTTTTTTTTTTTTTCCATTCTAGTCATGAACGCTGTCTCCTACATCAGAGACATTCTTGTTCCAATGAAAGATTGTATCTTTCTGTCCTTCATCACCCTTGACATGGTGCCTTCTGCGTTGCAGTCCTCAATCAATATTTGTTGTTTGATTGAAAATAGTAAATCTAAAAGAGAAACAGCCAATTCTTCTAGATCAAAGGAAGCAAACTGTCAGCCCGAGGGCTTCACACAGATAGGTTTTACTTGGCCCACACTGGGTTTTTATATTTTAATCAACTAGCAATATTTAAGAATCAGGAAATCTCACATAAAAGTCTGGATTTCTGGGCTTCTCTTTAAAAAGTTAAAGACCTGACTATAAATGGCCCAAATCTCTCTGAGCAATCCGGTCCACGCTATTGTTCATCCAACATGAATATGTTTTCCTTTATTATGGCAAAGACTGTGGTGATCCTCCAAATTAATCCCTACCCTATTCTTCCTCTTGGGTTTCAGCAGACATCATGGTAACCCAGAATAAAGAGAATTTCTCCTCCCTTATAGCCAAGGATGGTCATGTGAATAAGTTCTGGCCTGCCTTTTTAATGAGCTAACACAGTTGTACATGCAACTTATGGGAATGTCTTTAAAAGGAGGAGGTCTGCCCTTCCCCCAATTTCTTTTTCTACAGGTTGAAATTCAACTGTAATTTCTGGAACTCCAGCAGCTATTTTGCACCATAAAGTAAACACCAAATTTGCATAGCAATAAAGAGGCCTGAGTCCCTGGCTCTGAGATTCTGTTCCATTGGCCTAGAGATGTCTATCTTAGGTTTTTATGAGACTGAAACAAACTTCCATGTTAATTAAGCCACCATTGGGTTTGGCACCCATAGCTCAATGAGTAGGGCACTGGCCACCTACACTGAAGCTGGCAGATTCGAGCTTGGCCCGGGCCTGCTAAACAACAATGACAATAGCAACCAAAAAATAACTAGGAGTTGTGGCAAGTGCCTGTAGTCCCAGCTACTTGGGAGGCTGAGGCAAGATAATTGCTTAAGCCCAAGTGTTAGAGGTTGCTGTGAGTTGTCATGCCACAGCATTCTACTGAGGGTGACATAGTAAGACTCCGTCTCAAAAAAAAATAATTTTCAGACATTTGTGTAAGTCTTTTTTTGAAACCAATGAGCCAGCAAACTAGAATTAGTGAGAAATTCCATCCATTGGATAGTTTTTATAAAATTAAAAAAAAAATTTTAAGCCAAAATCTAACCCTTTCCTAAAAAAGTCTCCAGCAAAACCTAAAACAGGTGGGGAACCTTTTCATGTTGGAAGGCTGCACTCAAGAAGCTTCGATCAGATATACTTAAAAATGGCTTGAGTGCAGTGGCTCATGCCTGTAATCCTAGCATTTTGGGAGACCCAGGCTGGTAGATGGCTTGAGCTCAGGGGTTTGACACCAGCCTGAGCAAGAGCAAGAGCCTGTCTCTACTAAAAACAGAAAAACTGTGCTTGCTTTGGCAGCACATGTACTAAAATTGGAATGATACAGAGAAGATTAGCGTGGCCCCTGTGCAAGGATGACACACAAATTTGTGAAGCCTTCCACATTTTTGTTTAAAAAATTAAAAAAAGAAATAGAAAAACTAGCAGAGCATTGTGGTGGGCACTTATATTCCCAGCTACTCAGGAGGCTGAAGCAAGAGGATCGCTTAAGCCCAAGAGTTTAAGTTTGCTGTGAGCTATGATAACCACATCACTCTACTGAGGGCAACAAAGTAAAACTGTCTCAAAAAAAGAAAAAAAAATAGATATACTTGAACATGTATATTATTTTGTAAAAATAAAACCACTATGTTCTTAATAATTTCAAAAAATAAAAACTATTTGTTAAAGTTATCTAACCTTTTGATGACTTTGTTGTGTCTGCTTTTTGTTAGAAAGCATTTGAATATTTGTTTGCAGCACGGAGGTGCACAGTTTCCCTTGATTCTCTAGATGGGTGTCAGTCATTTGTGACCTTAAGGGCATCTTGATTTGGGTTGAGTAAAAGAATGTAAATCTGTAGCAGTAAGTGGTTGAAAAGCAAGAAAGCATTTTTTGGGGCATATTGCCCAAAGGCATGGATATTCTACTGCATTTTTCCTATTTCTATTGACTCTTTCTTAGTATCAAACAATGACTTTAAAAGGTTATCTACTGAGAGCACTATCAATTCCATCTGTAGTTCTTTTTTTTTTTTTTTCCATTTGTAGTTCTTTAGGTACCTTGGTGATATCAACTAGGTGAGGCTGAAATGCTAATTTCAGTGTGATGTCATGATTCTCAGTCACTGAACATTCCTGTGGCTCAATGAGTAGGGTGCTGGGCCCATATACCGAGGGTGGTGGGTTCAAACCCAGCCTCGGCCAAACTGCAAACAAAAAATAGCTGGGCGTTGTGGCGGGCGCTTGTAGACCCAGCTACTTGGGAGGCTGAGACAAGATAATCGCTTGAGCCCAACAGTTTGAGGTTGCTATGAGCTGTGATGCCATGGCACTCTGCCAAGGGTGACAGTTTGAGACTCTGTCTCCAAAAAAAAGAGGATATACTCTTTTTTTTTTTAAAGATGATTCCTGGGAGACAAATAAAAAAAGAGATGATTCCCAAGTTGTGAATTAGATTTATCCACAAAATTCAATTCAGGCTGCTATATTTTTCCTTGGAACTTGCGTACGGGATAGGAGTTTGATTACTTTCTGCTTTCTGGTCTCCAGAGGAAGATCTCTTTCGTTATTCTCAAGCTTCTTTTTATCCTAGGTCAAAGCAAAACATTTCCCTGCATCCACATGTCTTTCCAGTCTGCCTTCATCTGCACGTATCAATCATTTCTTCTCCTTACGGTGGAGAATGAGAGAAATGTTGCCCTTTTATCTAAATTCAGTCTCTCACCTGTGTGCTGGGTGCTATCTCCTCCCACCTGTTGAGGTTTAAGTAATCATGGTGGATTCTTGGGCTGGAAACTCCACAGGTGAGAAATATTTATTTGTAGGACACTGTTGACATGAGAAAATATTCATGATATATTTCTAAATGAAAAAGAAATCAGGCTATACAACAATATGAGTAATAGAATAGCATTTTCAAATAAGTAAGCACTTATTTGAAGTTAGATGCACTTAGATGTGGAAATAGAGGTATATAGGAAAGACTTCGAGAATGTGTGTGTTAGTAGTGATTATTCCTCAACAGCAGAATAAGGGAGGGGAGGAGTGTGGGGTGTTTGTGTCTGCATTTTCAAGTTTGTATACAGAGTTTAATTATGCTTGTAAATTAATTTTTTAAATAGTTATTACCGTCAGATAAGTCTGAAAAAAAAGTGGTGCAAAAGGGAAGCCAGGGAAGGCATACCATGAGTCCCACGACATTTTCTAAAGGGGATCTGCCAATTAACCTGCTCTTTTTAGCAGCCAACACAGAGAAAATTGTTATTGTTGACTACTGATTTATAAGATCCGTGAGGTAAAAACACCTCAGTTTATTAATGTGTTATTCGTCCCATTTTTTAAAGTAGAGAAACATAGGCATTGCTCAAACTTCATGGCTAATGTGGTAAAACCAACATAAAGTGTCAAAAGACAAAATTACAGAATCACGTTTGAAAATCTTAATTGGTGGCCGGGTGCCGTGGCTCACACCTGTAATCCTAGCACTCTGGGAGGCCAAGACGGGTGGATTGCCTGTGCTCACAGGTTCAAGGCCAGCCTGAGCAAAAAAAGGTGCGACCCCCCCCCCCCACAATCCCCGGCTGTACTAAAAGTAGAAAAACTGTGGCCAGGGGATCGCGTGGGCCCCACGTTTTAGTTTGCTGGGAGCTATGATGCTACAGTACGCGACCCAGGGCCAGAGCGTGCGACGCTG
>CAUYRH010021322.1:0-10192 GCA_963574655.1 Perodicticus potto | reverse complement strand
AGTCTAAGAGATCAATCAAGGCAGTGGGTTTTTCAGAGAACTTAGGGTTCTGCATTTTCCAGTTATAGAGATCACTTGTGGTGAAGGGCCAATAGTGGTGTTCCTGGTTCGGGGGGTCAGCTTCATCAGGGGGGCCCACTGCGCAAAGAGACAGCACTGTGGAGTCTGCTGTCAGATCACGCTGGGCCCTATGGCGGGTGTGAGGTGGGCTCCGGAGGCCACTCCCACTCAGATCTGGGGCTGGGGTGGCCTCGCTGCCTGGCAGACTCTGAGGAACAAGTGCCTCCCGCTGTGAGGGTTAATAGGGAGGGG
This sequence comes from Perodicticus potto, assembly GCA_963574655.1. Lineage (NCBI taxonomy): Eukaryota > Metazoa > Chordata > Mammalia > Primates > Lorisidae > Perodicticus > Perodicticus potto. The sequence continues at coordinate 9,880 of CAUYRH010021322.1, read as the reverse complement.
GAAGAGCACTTCTGGATCAGTTCCTCCTTGGAGGACCGGGGGAGGGGCAGTGGGCTCAAAAGACTTCTCCTTTTTCTCCTTTAAGGCTAGGAGTTTGGCCACCTCTTTGCCTGAAGGAGGGAGAAGGGGTTTTAACCATGACGGCGGGTCCTCAACGAGGTCCTGCCAAGCAGTTATATATGGGATCTGGTCCGGGTGCCCAGTACCAGATCCATAGACTATATCTGTGACCTGGAAAATAATGGGAAGGTGAAAAGTGCCATCTGGTGTCCATCCGACATGGTAGGCCGGCCATTCATTCCTGCAAAAAGTCACAAGTTTATTTTTAGACACATTAAAACTGTATTTCCCGGCTTTGTCTTTGAAATCCTGGAAATAAGCCAAAGTTAAGGAGAGAGGGGTCATCTTCGTCTTTCCCGTGTCACCCTCCAAATAAAATAAAACACAGACAAAACAAATAACATACAAGATTTCTCCAGAAACCAGAAGCCTGCCCTCACGGGTTCTCAGGCCAGAAAGCAGAAGCCTGCCCTCATGGGTTCTCAGGCCAGAAACCATAAGTCTGCCCTCACGGGTTCTCAGGCCAGAAACCAGAAGAGACAATGGTATAACTCCATTTGGCAGTCACGACCCGCCTTGCCTCTTAACCAGATGGAACGTCTGGTCCTCTCGACCAGAGGCTGGGGATTCCACATCCCAGTCCCCCCCACGGGGCATTCCTGTAGGGGACTCCATGTCCCGACTACAGATTTAACAACTGAGACTAACACAGAACAGGACAAGACAAATGCCGGCACGCACAAACTCACCTCCGGAGCAGGTACTCAGTGAATTTGGGGGGATATCCCAGACGGACCCCCAAATGTTGTGCCCAGCTGAAGGGATCCCCCACATAAATCACTGAGGGGCTAAATCCAATGCAATAGCAAGAGGTTTATTTACAAATCAGCCCAGGCAGGGGGCTTCTCACACCTGGAGCAGCAGGAAAATGGAGAAGCCCCCAGCCTGGAAAAGGAGGGGGGTTTTAAGGGTACAGAAAGGAAAAAGGGAGGGGGTGTGGGGTGAGCTGATAGAGGTCTAGGGGACTGAGTAATACTTGTCCTTGGCTAGTCTGGGAAGGAGTTGCTATCACTTGGGCAGACACAAGGACGAGGGGCGGGGAAGGGTATGCATGCTGCTGCAAAATGAAGGCTGAGGAAAAAGATGGAGTTAGTTTTAATAAAATGGAGTCAGCTTGGTCTTTACAGTATTGTTATCACTTTGGCAGTAGTGGATAAGGTAGTCATAGCTGTCTTCCTGGAGATGGAAGACATACTTGTTATCTAGGAATGCTCGGAGCTTGGAGTTAGACAGGATGTCCTGGATGGTCTCAGCGGTCTGAAGAAGGATGCTCAATGACATCCTTCTGGCTGGCATTCTGCAGAAACATTCCATGGAAGCAGCTGTAAAAACGTTCCACCGTGCTCTTGGAACTGTGCTGGACCAGGTTGAGATGGAGGTAGACAAAGAGAGGATAGAGGAGAGGCATCACTTCTTGGCTGTGCTAGGAATCAGAATTGGTGAGAAACTTCCGCAGTCGTCCAAATTGGACTTTGTATTGATGGGGCTCTGCCTGGCAAAGGGCTGCGGACACTATGTTGGCATAAGCGGATTCTGACTGAACTGTTCGCCTGGCTGCCATGTCTTCGACAGTCTGTGAGGGCTGCAGCCCTTGCTTCAAGGGACTATCTGAGTCCATGAGGTAGCAGGGCACTGCCGTCTGAATCTGCTGGGCACGCACTCATTTCATGACTGAACATCCCGGGTGGCTCCGGTTGCCCCATCCGCTGCCGCCTCCGGACTGCTTCCACTTCCGTCCTCTCTGCAGTCGGGTGTTGCTCCCACGGCCGGCTCAGCTGGGCCTCCGAGCCCCGCCGCCCCCGCGTGGCCCTGGGCGGCAGCTCCATGACTGACTGACACCGAGCGGGCGGCCTGGACCTGACATTGTAACAATGGGAACACTTGATAAACTTCTGGGGTCTCAGAAAAACGCATTGCAAAATGGATGAAAACGTGGAAACCACGGAAAGATGCACATTTCTAGTCTCAAAGTCCTAGAAAGACCTTCTAACCAACTACATGTATCAACATTCATCTGAGATACACTTGAGAATCACTGGTTATTATTACTTAAGCAGTGAAAGAATTGGCTCGGCGCCCGTAGCTCAGTGAGTAGGGCGCCAACCACATACAACGAGCTGGTGGGTTTGAGCCCAGCCCGGGCCTGCCGAACAACAATGACAACTGCAACCAAAAAATAACCGGGCTTTGTGGCTGGCACCTGTAGTCCCAGCTACTCAGGAGGCTGAAGCAAGAGAATAGCTTGAGCCCAAGAGTTTGAGGTTTCTGTGACCTGTGACATAGCTTCCCAAGGTGACATAGTGAGACCCTGTCTCAAAAAAATAGTCAGAAAATTGATTAATTAATTACTGGAAATCATGTTAAACATCAAGCTCCTTCCCTAAGTGAAAAATTCATTTTTTTTTGTAGAGATAGAGTTTCACTTTTTCACCCTCAGTAGAGTGCCGTGGCATCACACAGCTCACAGCAACCTCCAGCTCCTGGGCTTAGGCAATTTTCTTGCCTCAGCCTCCCGAGTAGCTGGAACTACAGGCACCCGCAACAATGCCCGGCTATTTTGTTGTTGTTGCAGTTTGGCCGGCCGGGTTGAACCCACCCACCACCCTTGGTATATGGGGCCGGCACCCTAGCTACTGAGCAACAAGCGCTGCCCAAAATATTCATTCTTGGCTCAGCGCCTGTGGCTCAGCGGGCTAAGGCGCCAGCCATGTACACCTGAGCTGGCGGGTTCGAACCAGCCCGGGCTCGCCAAACAACAATCAACAATGACCGCTGCAACCAAAAAAAGGCCGGGCGTCTTGGCGGGCACCTGCTGTCACAGCTACTTGGGAGGCAGAGCAAAGAGACTCGCTTGAGCCCAGGAATTGGAGGTTGCTGTGAGCTGTGATGCCACGGCACTCTATCCAGGGTGACAGCTTGAGGCTCTGTCTCAAAAAAAAAAAAAAAAATTCATTCTTTAATGACAAAATAAGACATCTCTCAGATGGCCCTCAAGAGCAACTACAAAGCCTGTAGTTACTGATGGGAAGGAATGCCATTTCCTAAGGCTTTTCTCCAATGATGACATCAGAGCAGCTTCCTTACTTTTACACTATTTTGGAAGCCTCATCGGAGCTATCCCACAACATGCCTTGTTCAAATCTATGAACTCACTAGAATCAGGTGCCATATTCCACCCGAGATGGAAGTGTTTGGGTCTCCTGAGGACTGTTTCCATTCAAATCTGGGAAACCTTCCACAGCCATCATGATGCAGATCCTTAGAACTCGCCTCCTTCAGATACCTGACTGATAGAATTTCAGTCACCTGCAAGAAGAGCTACCAAGAGAGAGACAGAATGCCCATTTTAGAGAGGGGGAGGCTGGGCTCAGACAGGATCATTACCTGCCTCATCCTCTCATGCCTGCCTTCACAAGGAAAGTAGCAGCAGCACACTCTGGAGCAGGATGCCACCCTCACTGGGGCCAGGCGGGTCCTGCCTAACCCTCAAGAGACAGGGGAGAATGAAGTCCCAAAGCAGGCACACAGGGAATTGGACTTGGGATCCCTTCATCTCCCCACACCCTAGGGAAATTCAGCCCCCATGGTGGGGCACCCACCCCTCACATAAATCCAAACAGCTGAAAGTAGGTCCCTGGTCCTCTCACCAGGCTACTCTAGGTTTTCTTGCTTGCTTGCTTCTTTTTTTTTTTTTTTTTTTTTTTGAGCCCTGCCGTGGCGTCATAGCTCACAGCAACCTCAAACTCTTGGGCTTAGGCGATTCTCTTGCCTCAGCCTCCCAAGTAGCTGCAACTACAGGCGCCCACCACAACTCCAAGCTATTTTTTTGTTGTAGTTGTCATTGTTGTTTGGCAGGCCCTAGCTGGGATTGAACCCGCCAACCCCGTGTATGTAGTCAGCACCCTAGCTGGTGAAGAATAGGCGCCCAGGCACACTGTAGGTTTCTATCAAAAGCCAGCATAGTCACCATAATTGGGTCAGGTTTCCAGGGCAACCAGGAAGCTCAGGCTTGTCCTTGTCCCTGGAAATGCCTCCTCACAAAGCACTGTCCCCTTGCCTTTCTCAGGAAAGAAAATGCCATCATTTTTTAGGCCACCACCTAAGAAAACATCAAAGGAGCTAAACTGGGAGCCAAGCACTTGGTGGGATTGTGCCCGGAGAGACTAGACATGTTTTGGTCCTGCACGTCCACGTCCATCCCTGTGGAAGAAATTAAGACTAGCTCTGCTTCCCTGAAATACTTCTGAGATATCTTAATGATATTTTTTTTGGTGTTCCCAGATCATTTAGTCACAGAATTATGGTCTTAGTTTTTTCTGCCAGAGATGGCTAACTGCTAACCACGGTGTGTGTTTTACATGTGCCCCGTCAGAGGGCTAGCTCATCTCCAAGAGCCCTAGGACACCTCCCCTAGGGCTCTGTGTGCTGAGCCCCTAAGGTCACTTTTCAAGAAAACAGAGGTCCAGACAACACAGACATCTGTCTTCTACCATGCTGGGTAGACTAAGAAAGTGTTCACAGTCATTTCACTAATGATCTAGAAACACTTAAAAAATATCATTTACCTCAGAGTTACTTCAAGAAAGCAGACCTACAGTCAAATAGTCACGTAGTAGGCAGAAACCTAGTCAACTGAACCATACAATGATTTGCCTTGACAAACTTCTTAGCACTCATTCCTTTACTCTTCTTCGATGTGGATAGACACACAGGAGGAAAACATTTCTAGCCTCTGCACACACTCCTTTGCAAGGAGAAACATGTTGCTCAGCTCAAGCCTTCTCTCTTCAAAACTCTTCGTAGTAAGCTCCGCTTGAGGGGGTGGTCTTACAATAGGCCCACAGCTCTTCTCCCTTTTCCATATCTCTCACTGGCTCCCCAACTATTCCTATGGTCTTGTTTCACAATGCTTGGATCTTAAAGGAGACCCTAAAATGCCTTCTTTCTTCAAGTCTCAGCTCTTAAATCAACTAAGAACTATGACAAAAGAAAAATATACATGGATTTTATTCCTCATCAAACATGGTACTGGAAAATGTGACTTGGACTTTTTGGCACATGGACTTCCTATGAGTGAATCCAAGAATAGTCCACCAAGACTGTGCATTGGGACAGTCACAAAGGCCAAGGACTGCACTGCATCTCTCTGCTATCTGGTGAAGAAGACTTGTCTAGGTGTGCCTGAGGAAAGTGATTTCCTAGCCAATAGCTATCAGGAGACAGTGCTTCAGGACACTTTCTTTGGGAAACACTAGTCAAAGTGAATAAAAAATACCTCTTCTTATGAATGAATACCTATTAAGACAACCTCTGAAGTCCTCCTCATGGAGTAGTTTCTAGCCACGTCCTCTCATTACCTTAATGTACATGACTGCAGTAAAAGCTCATCTTATGAGATCAGGTTCTAAATCCCAATAGTAGTGGGGAAGTTATACACTGTGAAATTTTCCCCTGGAAATGCTTTCAAATCGGAATTGATGACATGTTCACAAATCTCTAGCCCCATAGAAGCTAACACTCTTGATTATAATCAAAATTATAAGAAATTCCTACTAAGCTTTCAAAGATAAAAGAATCTGTTTCTTATCCAATAATAACAGACCACAGAAAAAGAGGACAAGTTCACCAAATCCATAATTTTTCGGATTTTCATTTCTGCTTAACCAACATCACTAAACAATAGCCACTTATTATCTCAGGATTCTCTACGTTAACTGGGCTCACCTGGGTGTTTTCTTCTCTGTGGTTTCTGTCTCCTGCGGTTACATTTATCTGGAGGTTCCACTTGTCTGATACATGCAAGACAGCGCACTCACATGTATGACCGCTAGGTGTCTGCCAGGAGCACAGCTGCGCCTGTTGTCTGAATGACCTTTATTCTCCACACAATCCTCTGTGTTGGGTAGGCAGATACAGTTAAATTTGGATTCAGAAAAACAATGAATAATATTTTAGTGTCTGATGGTTAATCTTATGTGTCAATTGGACTGAGCCATGGTACCCAGGTAACTAGACAAATTAATCTGAATGTTTCCTGCAGATATTTTTGGATGAGATAAGAATTTAAATCATCAGACATTGTGTAAAGCTGCTTGCCATCTATCTATAATGTGAGTAGGCCTCATTTAATCAGTTGGAGGTCTGCATATGTTCTTAGCCAAAAGGCTGAGAAGTGATCAGTTGGAGGTCTGAATGGAATAAAAATGACTGATCTCCCATGAAGAAAAATGAGTTCTGCTGGCAGATGGCCTTTGAAGTGAAACTGAACATCAGCTCTTCCCTGATCTCCAGTCTCCAAAGACACCCTATAGATTTGGGATTTCCAGCTTCCCTAATAGTGCTAGCCAATCCTAAAAATTAACCAATCTTTCCCCTCACCTGTCTTTAGAATAGTAGATAGAGATAGATAGATAGATAGTTGCACACCCTATTAGGTGTCTGTCTCTGGACACCGCATGCAATATTATTTTGTTAATCTGAATTCAATGAACATCTTGTATTTTTACTTGCTAACTCTGGCAACCCTAGGGGAGAAACCCTTGGATATGTAAATGTTGAGACAATGACATTTCCAGTGAGGCAAGTCTAGAGAAAACGAACAGATCATATTGGCACAAAGGACAAACGCTGGTAATACCTAGAGTTGTTGGTGCCAAATGGATGTATCCATGTTCTGAGGCACATATATTGATAACTTGAATGGCCTTTGGACACAGAAATCCTATTGCCACCAACAAGGGAGTTTCTGGTGAGGGCTAAATAAAGTTCAGCAGGTGACTCTGATGTACATCCTGGATAAGGGGCCCTGGCTAGGGGGACACACTAAGCTGCTACATAAATGCCCTAATCCAGGGAGAAAAGACAGCTACTATTTATGAAGCAGATTGTTTAGAGGGACCCAGGTCCAGGTCCTTTATGATACTGTCTGGATTTAATCTCGTGACAACCCTGCTGGTGAGGTATAAAGAGTCCTTCTTCATGGATTTGTGTGACAACATAAAATTCCTAACCACAGAGATGGACAGCAAAGGGGTTGCTCAGCACACACACTGCCAGAGACAAGGATAAAACCTGCCAGCCTGGGCATCTTGACTTGCTGGTGGCAGATCCTTAGTAAAGGAGTCTGGGCACATACCCTTGAGGAGGTTAATCTCTGTTCACCCTGTGTGTACTCTACCTGCATTTCCAGTAAGGAGTCAGGGTCGGTCCCCTTTCCGCTTGCCACAGGGGAGGTTTATGGCAAGACTGAAATCAGGAGCCGTTGGAAAGTTACAATGTTTCCTCTGTACTTTTAAAAATCTTCAATTTATGGAAAGGATTAAGTTGCCTAAGCAACTACAAACACTCCATGAGTAGGACCTCAGAGGTTGATTTAGTAAGTATTCATTCCTAACAAGAGGCATTTTTTATTCACTTTAACCAGAGGTTGTCAAAGAAAATGTCCTGAAACACTGTCTCCTGCTACAGGGATGGCTGTTGGCTAGGAAATCACTTTCCTCAGGCACCTGTTAGGGACAGGAGGGCCTCTGAAGACACAAAGAGGGGAGAGGAAGGGAGATTCCTCCCAGACAGGGATGAGGTCAGATGGCTTAGGTTCTTTCCAGGAGTAGGGACCTGAGCACTGGTCTAAGTCAATGCTTAGGGGGATCCTCCCATAGTCCATTAAGACAAGAAAGTGAGCTTGACATAGATTTTCCTGTTTGGATGGCATAATGGATGGAGTGGTGTCAGGAGTCCTGAAGACCTTAAGCCAGCTAGGGAAATGGTCAGTTCAGCCCTGAGTAGTGGAGACACATGAGTGATGATGACAAGGGCCTCCCCAGGCTGTTTCTGGAGGAGAAAGTATGGCAAATGGGACTATTACGTCAAGAAGCATGAACACTGAACATTTTTAATAATTACTTTTTGACATCCATAATGTTCTTACCATTGTACATTCCAATCACCTACAAGGCAAAGAGCTCCTCTTTTTCTAAATCTGTACAATAATGAGTTTCCTGACATTATTATTGTTGGGTAAATATCCTATCGCTGGAATGTTAGATTACTCTTCATTCTTTCAATCTATTCCCATGTAAACAGCATATTTCACATGTACATTTCTAAATGCGAGCACAATGGTGCTCCCTCAGGATACTAGAGCTGACAAGAAAACCTGATCAGTGAGTTTGCCCTTACATTGTGTCCAGTTTAAATTGAAACCGTGGAGTCACGAGAATTCCACACACTGCTGGCGGAGGATGAAGTGGCACAATCGGAGACGTTACCCTGGAGCACCCACTCTGTAATGTTTTACTTTATAACCTTGGCTGTGTACGTGTTTGCCTATCATAGTATTTACTAAATATTTTAAAATATTTGAAAGCTGATATATTTGACAAGAATAAATCTTTAATGGGCTTTATCTATGATTAATAAATAGCCCACTGTCCACTTAGAAAATGTGGAGAATGCATTCAAATACCAACCAAAATGAATGTATATATTCATAACCTTCAACCCCACTAAGCACTAGTAAAGCTGTTATCATAGTGGTGTATCTACTCTGAGTATATGTATACACACACCTGTGCACACACAGATTATGGGTGCATTTAATATAGATCTAACTTAGGGTCGGTGCCTATAGGTCAGTGGTTAGGGTGCCGGTCACATAAACAAGGGCTGGCGGGTTTGAACACAACAATGACACTACAACAAAAAAATAGCCGGGGCTCAGCGCCTGTGCCTGAAGCGGCTAAAGCGCCAGCCACATACACCTGAGCTGGCGGGTTTGAATCCAGCCCGGACTCACCAAACAACAATGACAGCTGCAACCAAAAAATAGCCAGGTGTTGCAGCAGGCGCTTGTAGTCCCAGCTACTTGGGAGGCGGAGGCTTGAGAATCGCTGGAGCTCAGGAGTCAGAGGTTGCTGTGAGCTATGACGCCACAGCGCACTACTGAGGGCAACATACTGAGACTCTGTTTCAAAAAAATAAACACAGATCTAACTTAACTAGAATATATTAACTGTGTGTATGTGGGTGACAATAAATTTAGTGTCTGGAAGCTGTACTCATTCATTAGCTCACAGGTCTATAGGTCAGAAATCTGGTGTGGCGTGTATGACGTTATTTTCTGTTCAGGGTCTCTCAAGGCTGGAATCAAGGTGGTATTATGCCCTGGCCTGAGGTCTAGTCTGGAATTGCTGGGGAAAATTTGAAATTGACTCCACAATTTCAATTTAAACCAGACACAATATTTAAGTACCTCCAAGATTATTTATTGTTGCAAGTAGAAGTTATTTCCTCATAGCTATTGGACAGCAGCCCATTTCTTTGATGGCTGTCATCTGGGGATGTTCTCAGCTCCTAGGGGATAGTGCATATTCCTGCCATGTAGCTTCCTTCCTTTTCCCACCAGCAACGGTGTGACAAAGGGTCTCTGTGCTTTGAATATGCCTTCCCCTCATCTGAACAGCCAGATAAAATTCTCTATCTTCAAAGGGCTTGACTGATTAGATCAGGCCCACTCAGATAATCCCCTTCTTGCCACTAAAAGACCATAATCATATAAGTGACATTTTACTATAGTCTCTGGTTCTACTCACACTTAAAGGGGAGGGGAATTACCTAAGGCTGAGGGCCATTTTAGGTCATCTTAGAATTCTGCCTGCCACACTGAGATTCAGACCAAAAAACATGCAAACTTTAACAACAGTTTTTAGGTTTAAACTGAGTTTTCTGAGACAAAGTTCAGGCCCCTGTAATAGGGCATCAT
>CAUYRH010021321.1:0-14491 GCA_963574655.1 Perodicticus potto | reverse complement strand
ATCAATGAATGGACACAGTCCATCCATGGAATTCAGGCCTAGGAAATTCACAAGAAACTGACCTAGACATAGGAAATGGGGGTTCCACATTTAGTCCCAAGTGTAAAGTGAAGGAGACACCAAGGCACAGGTGTCTCCTCAGCAGTTGTCTAGCCTTTTTGGCTAGAGGAGGCGGCAGGTCTGCCGGCTCCGCTGAGCTGGCTAGGATGCCAGATGTCCTGCATCAATTCTCCCTCTCCGAGTAGAAACCCCAACTGCTGTTAGGGAAAAGGGGCGAAGACTCGATCTAACTGCTTCCTGCTGGGTCGGGCGATGATAGAAGGGGGTATCCATTCATCCTTTGATAGACACTTAGGCTGACTCTAATATTTAATTTTTATTTTTTTTAGAGATGGGGCTTCAAGTGATCCTTCTGCGTTGGTCTCCCAAAGTGTTGGAATTTCAGGCTTGAGCCATCATGCCTGGACCATTTTACTAATTTTATTTCATTGTATTTATATTATATTATATTAATTTATTTTTTGAGGCAGAGTCTCAGATTGTTGCCCTGGTCTGAGTGCTCTGGTGTCACAGCTCACATCAACCTCAAACTCTTGGGCTTAAGTGATTGTCTTGCCTCAGCCTCCCAAGTAGCTGGGACTACAGGTGCCCACTACAATGCCCAGCTATTTTGTTGTTGTTGTTGTAGTTGTCATTGTTGTGTTTTAGCTGGCTGGGATGGGTTTGAATCCACCAGCTTCTGTGTATGTGGCTGGCGCCCTACTCACTGAGCTACTGGCGCCTCCTACATTTTTATTTTATTTTAATTTTTTAGACAAGGTCTTGTTCTGCCACCTAGGGTAGGGTGGTGTAATGGTGCAATGGTGTAATTGTAGCTCATAGCAACTTCAAACTCCTGCGTTCAAGTGATCGTCCTGGCTCAGCCTCCCAAGTAGCTAGGACTACAGGTGTGCACCACCATGACAGGCTAGCATTTTCAGTATTTTTTATAGAAATAGGGGTCTCGCTATGTTCCTTATGCTGGTCTTGAACTCTTAGCCTCAAGAAATTCTTCTTCTTCTGAAGTGCTAGGATTATAGGTGTGAACCACTGTGCAGGCTCCATTTTTACTCATTTTACACTGAATGCACACCTGAGGTGTCCTGGACAGATAGATTTCTCATTAATTACCTTACAGCAAGTAACAGTGTGTCAGTGCCCACACTTACCCTGGGAAAACACAACCAACGCCAGATTCTGTTTGAGGACCAAACATCTAAAGGCTTAAGACAGAAAAATGATTTTTCTCAACTTATGAAAGGGGAAGAGGGCTGTTGTGTTCCTCTCCTGAAAGAGTCTTTTTCGGAAATGTCAGGGGTCTGATCCTTTGGAATGTAAAATTCTGTCCTGGAACAAGATACATGCCCCCTGCCAATCTGGCTTTGTCCTAGAGTTGTCTCTAAATTCTGGGTCTTCAACCCTTTTGAAGTCTAAATCCCTAGGGAGATAACACTCCAGTCTTCCAGGTACAGGGATTAACCTGGGGACCTACTCCAGTGGTGAGCATTTGACATCTTCTTTTGGAGATGAGAGAATTTTTATTATTTTTTTAGATCAGTTATTAACTACACAAATGGCTGTAATTAATTCTTCAAGTATGTGAAGAATCTCAGGAGACTAAAGCCTTTAGGAAGCATTGAGAAATTCACCAAAATTGACTGATTTATTTCCCCCATTCAAATAACCAATTTTAATAGACTAGAATACATTCTCCCATAGCTTTCTTTATGATCATGTCTGTATATAAATTAAGTTAGCTCAGCTTATAAGAGGTGTTTTTGTATAATGTAATTGCATTATAAAATAATACTGTGATATATATTCTCTGCATTTTATTTTTCTCCGTTTAACAATATGTCATGAAAATTTCTTCAGGTCAAGTGGAGTCAGATCTAAATCCTTCATAATTTATCTTGCTATTTCCTGTTTCCCTAGTGATGGTCCTTTCCCAAGCCAATATTTTTTCACTGCATGCAATAATAATATGGCAATAATAATAATAAATAATAATATCTTTGTATATATATACACATAAGGATTGATGCTTTCTTTGTTTTTTTTTTTTTTTTGTAGAGACAGAGTCTCACTTTATCGCCCTTGGTGGAGTGCCGAGGTGCCACACAGCTCACAGCAACCTCCAACTCCTGGGGTTAGGCGATTCTCTTGCCTCAGCCTCCTGAGTAGGAGTACAGGCACCTGCCACAACACCCGACTATTTTTCTGTTTTGCAGTTCAGCCAAGGCCGGGTTTGAACCCGCCACCTTCGGTATATGGCACCGGTGCCCTGCTCAATGAGCCACAGGCGCCGCCCGATGCTTTCATTTTTATAGCACAGATTTCTAGGAGTGAAACTGTTGGGTTACCAGGCATATCTATATCTATATATGTATTTTTTGAGACAGAGTCTCACTATGTCACCTTCGAGTGACATAGTGAGTGCTGTAGCATCACAGCTCACAGGAACCTCAAACTCTTGGGCTTAAGCAAGTCTCTTGCCTCAGCCTCTCAAACAGCTGGGACTATACAGGTGCCTGCCACAATGCCAAGCTATTTTTTTTTTTTGTAGTTGTAGTTGTCATTATTGTTTAGCTGGCCCGGGCTAGTTCAAACCTGCCAGCCTCGGTGTATGTGTAGTACCACTGTACTACAGTACTACGGTGCCGAGCCATCGCTGGGCTATTTTTTTGTTGCAGTTGCCATTGTTTTAGCAGGCCCGGTTGGTGTATTGTTTTAGCAGGCCTGGTTGGCCAGCCTTGGTGTATGTGGCCGGCACCTCACCAAGTGGGCTATGGGCACCGCCCCACATATCTGTATTTAATGTAAATAGCTACTGCTGTGTTTATTATTTTACAAGACAGCAGTAACAATTCGAATTCCGATTAGTAATAGATTGAGAGCTGCCTTTCCTGGCATCCCTGACAGACTTATGAACTATCATTTTAAAAAGTTTCCCCTAGGATTAGTGACTCAGATGAGTGGGTCTCCTGGCCTCTTACTCTGTTTCAATCAGAGCATAGTTGTCTGTTTTAAGTTACACATGAACTTTATGGATACCCTGTATATCAGACTTCCCCATAAAGTTGATTTTAAAGAAAGTTTCTAGGGCAGGGCCTGTAGCTCAGTGGTTAGGGCTCCGGCCACATATATCAGGGCTGGAGTTTGAGCCCGGCCCGGGCCTGCTAAACAACAATGACAACTGCAACAAAAAAATAGCCAGGCATTGTGGTGGGCGCCTGTAGGCCCAGCTACTCGGGAGGTTGAGGCAAGAGAATTGCTTAAGCCTAGGAGTTGGAGGTTGTTGTGAGCTGTGTGACATCACGGCACTCTACTGAGGCACTCACTTTTTAGACAAAGTGAGACTCTGTCTAAAAAAAAAAAAAAAAAGTTCTGGGGAGAAAGGAATATTTGAAAGCTTCATCCCTAAGCTATGATGCATTGGGTGAATAGTGGAAGTTTTGGTGACCTGATGAAAGCCTGGACTTTAAGGCGTTCTGGGTCTGGGGGTGGAGGCAAAGCGCCCTGCCAGGGAGCTGGGGTCCTGCACCTCCGGTGCTAAGTGAAGACGTGCCGGGGGTGGAGCCGGAAGGCAGGAAGATGGCAGACAGGTGCCCACAGATGAACATGTAGACTGGTGTGGGGTAACAGGGCGTGGGGGTAGGGTGGGGTCTAGGGAGGGAATCTAGGATGCGGGAGGTGTGCGTGGGCACTCGGTGGAGACAGCGCCAGCTTCAGGTCACCTGGGGCCTCACCCGGGGATCTAGTCCAGGCGGTGGGCAGGGGCACACATAGGGGGTCTGCAGGAGAAGGAGCTGGGCCAGGGCCCCGCCCACAGGCGGCGCTGGAGGGGAGGAGCCAGGAGGCGGGCTTAGCGCTGCCCCTCAGCTCAGTAGGCCCGGGAGAGCAGAGGAAGCTAAGGGAACCCCGCTCCGTGGCTCGGCGGGGACCACAGTGCAGATCCTTTCCCCTCCTCTGAGGGCCCAGCTTCCTTGCCTGTGTCCTCCCAGAGTCCAGAGGAAGCAGCCCAGCGCTCTGTCCACCAGAAGGGGTCGGGGAAAGGTCCGGAGGCACCTCCTGTCCCCTCCTCCGCTGAGGGAAGGCGAGAGTCGTGGCGTCGGGAAAGCCTCTCTGCTGCCTCCAGGCCTAGTGCAGGCTTTCAGATGGGGTGGTTCTGCTCCCTCTCCGCGGACGACTCTTCTCCCTTCACCTCTCACAGTTCTTCAAGACTCCAAGTTCTGCAGGGTCCCGGGTGGGGCAGAGGCTTAGACTCAGGAGCGAGGAAGGGGCTGAGGGGAAGACTGGAACCAGTTTCTTCAGCAGTTCCCTAGGAGCAGCCACTTACCATTTCCATGGGCCCCAGACCTCTGTGGGCCCTTTTCTCCATAGACAAATAGTATTTATTACTGCAATGGTAAAAAGGCAAATCCAACTCAAGATGAATTCATTATTAAACATTCATTTTTAGTAGTATAATCAAATTTTTTCTGCTTTTAAAAGAAATGAAACTCCAGTTGCTGGACATTTGGGTCATTTTCACATTTTGGCTGTTTTAAAGAGTGCTGCTGTGAACATTCCCATAGAGGGTTTTGCGTGGACAGGTTTACAATTCTTTCTGGGATATACCGAGGAGAGTGCCGTGGCATCACAGCTCACAGGACCCTTAAACTCTTGGGCTTAAGCAATTCTCTTGCCTCAGCCTCCCAAGCAGCTCGGACTACCGGTGCCCAGGTAGTATGAATGTTTAATAATGACTTCATCTTCATTTGCCTAGTGGATAGAGGAGATGGATAGCCTAGTCTTTCTTATATGAGGAAAGCAAATTATACACCTTTTAATATCACTGACTCTCTTCTTCATGAAGAAGCAGTCTGGGCATTATTGTGGCCCTTAGTTCCCACTGAGGTTCTTTACAAAGATCATCCCATTAGCTCTGCATAGTTTTGTCTGAACCATTGGGGTATCTGGCTAAAGCTCCCAATGGACTTTCCAATCCCCACTTCTTTCCCTGAGCAGAGACAGGGAGAGGGGACCTTCTTCATTGATTGCCATGCTAGGAAATCCAGCTGCCCAATCAAAAGGCTCTAGAACACTGTGAATGTTGCATGCTGTCACATCAGCCTCTGATGTCATAACCTCCTGCTTACCTGTCCATCCACTCCCAAATGTGCCTCTCCCCCAGTACAGTGACCCACACCCTGCTTCATAGTAGGGGTGCAATAGCGCACGGCAGCTACAGCCCAGACTTTGAAATGAGGCAGAGTCAGGTTCAAATCCTCATGGTGCCACTAGTAAAGGCATGATCATGGGTGAGCTACTTAGCCACTCTGAGCCTCAATTTTCTCATTATTAAAGGGAGACACAAATATCTTCCTATTAGGGATATTGTGAGAATTAAGTGAAATCATGTATTTATAATACTTAGCACAGTACTATAGCAAATGATAATAATTATTAGCATAGCAATTAATAAACAATAATTAACAACATAGTAAATACTTAGTAGGTAGCATTAAGCATGTGCTGAAAGAGAATAAAGACATATTTCCATGGCCAGATCCCTCAGAATTCAAGGGTGGGCAGCTATGAGCCAAGCTTCAGCCACCCTCCAAGGCGGCAAAGCCTCCCGCTGGCTTGCTGAGGAGCTGCTCTGGGCTCTGGCAAGGAGGAGGCTGAAGTGACCAAGGTGAGGCTTGAGACTAGAAGTAATAGGTCAAAGTGTTAAAAGTGGTTGAGTGAGAATGGAGAAGGGGGCAAAGGAAAGTTGTTTTTGTTACATGGTGTTCTTTTTTTTTCCCTGTGACTGTGGTAGGAAGTATATATGGTGCTACTCGAATTCTTTATTTTTCAACCAAATATCCATTTGCCAAAACAATAACAACACCACAAAGCTGATAGATCAATTAGGGAAATAAACATTGTATCTGCAATTGCCCAAGTGGCAGAAATAGTTGAAAGAAATTAGCCACAGGGATTGTGGGTACAGAGGTTGGGACAACAGAATTTAAAATTCAGTTTGTCACCATGTGTGGTTATTGTTTTGATGAAAACAATAAGAAAAAAAACCAGCAAGGAGATAAGTGGCCAAAGCCACTGCACTCTGAACCGCTGTGCTCACCTTGGACACCAGGGAGGAGCTAGTGGGCAGGGAAGAAGGATGCTCCCTGGGAAGCTTCTAGGACAGGTACTTGTGGATTTGGGAGAAGCAGGAGAAATAATGGAGCCAGTGGGGCTGGGGAGGGCAAGTGTGGGGTAAAGGGAGTTCCATTTGGTAGCAGGTGATTGGAGGATGGGGTTGGGGGGGGGATGGGAGCAAATTTGTCTACTGTGGAGGACAATCAGGCCATGAGAAGAGTATGAGGAAATAAAGTTTTTGGAAATTGAGAAGATGCTATGACAGAATACAAAAATAAAAACACTTAAAAATTCAAAATTCTACCTTCATAGTGATTTACAGTTGGATTTTCATGTTATCTTCCTGTACTTCTGGCTTTTACACTGTTGTTCTCATGGCGAGAGCACCATTGGGCATTATGCTGTCTTTGTTGGGCCCGACAGCATTAATCTGCCCCTTCCACTGTCTGCATCAGAGGGGGTTCCTCCCCACCATCCCGCTGCATGTGCAGGGGTGCCTTTTGGTTGCATCAGTGTCCTAGGGGTGCTATGGAAAGCTGCTCTGATGTGTGTGTATCTGGTGGCATCGGGGTGACTACTGCCTCAGGCCAGGCAGAGCTCCCTGTATGGTCAGCTTGTGGGTGGTTGGCCCGGAGAAGGAAGGCATCACTCGAAGGAAGGCTAGGCCCTTGGGTGCCCATGGCGTGAAGGCTGAGGGGTCTGCTGTGAGGGCTGGTTCTACCCTTAGTAGAACAAAGAGTCAAGGCCCTTTGCAGGGCTCCTCCGCTTGCCTAGCTGCCTAGCACCCCCTGACAATCCTTCTAGGCTGCTGGCCCTACACCCCACATCCCCCATTATAGAGTTCCTCTTCCTTCTGCTATCCTTTCTATACCACCTTCATCCCTTCACTCCAAAAGCCTTGTCTGACTGCAGCTGAAATTTATTTATTTATTTATTAAAAAAAATTGTTTTTGAGATAGAGTCTTACTATGTTGCCCTTGTAGAGTGCTGTGGTGACACAGCTCACAGTAACCTCAAACTCTTGGCCTTAAGCAATTCTCTTGCCTCAGCCTCCCAATTAGCTGGGACTACAGGTGCCCGCCACAATGCCCAGCTATTTTTTTGTTGCAGTTGTCATTATTGTTTTAGCAGGCTGAGGCTGGGTTCGAACCCACAAGCCCTGGTGCATGTGGCCAGCACCCTAACCACTGAGATGAGGGCTCTGAGACACTGCAGCTGAAATTTAAAGTAGCTGCAGGAGAAGCAGTCAAGCCTGAGAAGGCTCGTTCTTAGCTCTTGTTCTATGGGAGTAAAATGTCAATACCGATAGTCTAGTATTCATTCCACACAATCAAATATGAAGGTGAGTGCCTATACTACATATTCTATGTAAAAGTTTTCAGAACTTATAGCACTAAAAACATCAGGACTATGTATTTAATGTGTTTTGAAAAAATTTAGAAACACACTACAAGATATCAAATAGAACACAAATACTTCAAATCTCCAGCCAAGCAAAACAGAAAAGACCCCAAACTCTGTAAAATAATTTAATTTAAAGAGGTTTGTAAATACCCTGGAGCCATACCCAAGAAGCCTTGAGCCAGTGGTCTTATAGGGGTGGGGTTGCAGTTTGGTTTTATCCCCTTCAGGGAGACAGGGATTATAGGTAAAATGATAATACATGGAAGGGATACATTGGTTTGGTCCCAAAGGGCAAGACATCTGAAGCAGGGGATTACTGCTAGTAGGTGGATTTAACCTTTAAAGATCTTTGACTTGTAATTGGTTAAGGAAATGAAGATTTGTCTAAAGGCTTGTAATGCTTTACGTTAAGATAAGCAAGTCTGCTAATCAGAGACAAGCCACTGGACATACTGGGAGACTCAAGAGATCTATTAAGTAAATTAAGGACCTGCAGGTGGGGTTTCAGCTCTGTCTTGCATATAAGCCTGTCAATGAATTACAAAGGACATCTCCAAGAGGGGAAGGGCCAAGAAGAGGCTTGTCTGATCTCCTTTCTTATGGTCAGCAACTCTGCTTCAGGATATTTATGGGGTCTCCTTGGCCATGAAGGGGGTCCATTCGGTCAGCCAGGGTGCTCAAAATTTTAAGTCACACCCCCTTTTCTCTCTCCCATTTTGGGTCAGAGCATGGGGATCAGGCTGCACCAGGGCTTGGACACTGGACAACTTCCTTGGCTTGGCTACGGGACTTCCTTTTCTTTCACGGGGCAGGAGGATGCGACCAGCCTGCGGTGCCACCACCTGTCCTTTGGCGCCCCCTGCCGACCACGCGGCCCCTACTCCGCGTGCTCCTGTCGGCGCAGAGGCCTGACGGAGTGTGCTGGGTGGTGAGCTCCTAAGGGACGGCCTGGGAGGACTCGGTGGCCAGATGTTGCACAGCATCTGTCTGGAACAGGCGCCAGACTCCTCTGCTCCTCTTTGTCAAGCCCCAGGGAAGGGAAACCCCCTCGTGTAAGGAAAATGCCCAGTTACACTTCTCAGCCGTTTGCCCTCCGCATTCTGTTAACATTTACCCTGTTGGGCAATGAACCTGGTTCCAAAGTTTGAACTACACTGGTTCCCTACGCTGCTGCGTGCAGAACAAGTTCTGGCTCTTTAGGTTTGCCCCCACCGCCCTTCACAACTTTGCCTTAACCTCTTCTCTGTTTGACTTTCTGCAACTTGTCCCTTTCCCAGGTTTGGATCTGTGCCTCTTTTGGAGACAAAAGAAAGCTTTGCTACGGCGTATAGAGAAACCTGGGTGAGGACGAGGTGCAGGTGCAAGGAACTACTTGGCCCGGTGGCTCCCACACAGGAATCACAGCTCATGTGGGATCCTTTGAAAGATTAAACTGGAAATAAGCAAAATACATCGTAGCATGATAAAGCCAGTGTTTTACGAAGAGGATGTGCAGGTGTATAAGCAGGGGAATGTGGATCCTTCATGTAGGAAGACATTGGTGTGTTTGCACTACACTAGTGATAAAGCACCCATTAACCCGCTCTGGGGAAGAAACCCGCGGGGTTTCCCGCACGGTTTGCTAGGGAAAGAAGGAGCGCCGTGCAGGAGGCAGACACCAGCCTGGCCTCCCGAGCCTGATCTGTTCACGCAATTTCTTCTGTCTCTTGCTACCACCCTCTAAATGTCACCTCCCTGGTGACATCTAGGTCCCAGACGTGGGTAAGTGTCTCTTCTTTCTCACGGTTCCTGATACACTCGTCTGGGACAGTCCTGAGGTGGGAAAATGGGGGAATTGAGTATTTGAGACCAGGCCTGCAGGTGGGGGCTGGGGGTGTGTGAGTCACCCTCTCAGGGAGGTGGGGAGGGCTCAGTCCTGCGGAGGAGGCCTGGACGCTGTGTCCACTGCTGTGGCCTCACGTCCAGCCCCCCCCCTGCTCAGCATATAAGTAAGAGCTTACTAATCATGCTCTCTGAGCAGGTCTCTTAAAGCTCGTCTCACTTGATTGAAGGGGAGGGAAGCACCTTGCCTCCTCCATGGAGGGTGGAAGTGGGGAGCAAATGACGCCCCTCCCAACACCTCCCCACCCTCACTGAGTAAACCCAGTCTTTATCCCTGACGCGAGGGATAAAGTCCCGGACTGAGATTTTGGGTTACCTTCCTTTCATTATCACTCTGTCCTCAGCTTTGGGGGCACAGTGAAGAAGGAGGCAGTGACAGAGTTCTGTCTTAGCGTCCTGCTGTGTAAGGAGCTGTAGAATGACTCAGTGACTGGCGGACTCTAGAATAAGGAGGCCTGGGGTAAGGTCTGCTTCCCCGAGGCCAGAAGGGAGGGGCAGCAGGGGCAGCCTTGGGTTTGCATCCTGGCCTCCTTGTTCTTGGGAAATAACTTGTCCACTCTCACATTCCCTCATCTCTAAGACAGGGACAATCACGGAGCCTACCATATAGGGTTAGGGTGGAGGAGATGGTGTAGATTAGTATTTACCCTCAAGACACACACTTCACTCTGGTATTTTCTTTTTTTTGAGACAGAGTCTCACTATATTGCCCTCGGTAGAGTGCTGTAGCATCACAGCTCACAGCAACCGTAAACTCTTGGGCTTAAGTGATTCTCTTGTCTCAGCCTCCCAAGTAGCTGGGACTACAGGCGCCCCCCACAACACCTGGCTATTTTTTTGTTGCAATTGTCATTGTTGTTTAGCTAGCCTGGGCTGAGCTTGAACCTGCCAGCTTTGGTGTATGTGGCTGGCACCCTACTCACTGAGCTACGGACGCTGAGCCCACTCTGGTATTTTCATTATTTTTGGCATTTTTGCTCCTGGGAGCAATAGTGGTAGCTGTGCTAACCAGGGCAGGGGTGGGTGAGGGCTTGGGTGTCTTGGCCTGGCTGAAAGCATTGGGAAATGGGAGGTCAGAGACAGGGGTGAGGAATTCAGTACAGAGGGGAGGCCAGCTTCTGGGCCCTGGGAGGAGCAAGCAAGAAACAGGCACTGTCCTGTCCCACCCAGTGTGGTGCTCACCTTGGCCTGGAGGGTGCACCTCAGTGCTGTTCCGCCAGCCTCTCACTCCACGTGGATGTGGTAGGCAGGAGCCTGTGCTGCCCCCACCCCAGTCTGGGTTTCTTTGCTTCCCCTTGTTCTTTTCAGGGCCAGGTCCTCCTCTTTGGCGGTCCTACCACAGGGACCTGGGCCTCTACTCTGGCAGCTGCCTCATGTTCTCTTGGATTCTCTAGCAAAAATTTCACAACTCCTCTGGCCTTAGAAATGGAAACTGTTATTCATGGAGCTGGTTAAGTCAGCCAGTTGTGGCCAGGTGTGGTGGCTCACGGTGTAATCCCAGCACTCTGGGAGGCTGAGGCAGGTGGATTGCTTGAGCTCATGAGTTTGAGACCAGCCTGAGCAAAGTGAGACCCTGTCTCTAAAAAATAGCCAGGCATGGGTGGCGCCTGTGGCTCAGCAAGTAGGGCGCCGGCCCCATATACTGGAGGTGGTGGGTTCAAACTCGGTCCCCCCAAAAACTGCAAAAAAAAAAAAAAAAAAAAAGCCAGGCATTGTGGCAGGTGCCTGTAGTCCCAGTTACTTGGGAGGCTAAGGCAAGAGGATCGCTTGAGCCAGAAAGTTTGAGGTTGCTGTGAGCTATGACTCTATGGCACTCTCCCAAGGGTGACAAAGTGAGACTGTCTCAAAAAAGAAAAGTCAGGCGGTTGCATAAAGCTGGGCCGTAACTGGGAGCAGATGGTGGGCATGAGAGGGTCTGGTAAGGTCAGAGGGCCTGCAAAGGGGCAGCTAGTGGGCCTTGGTGTCATTCCTGTATTCATCTGCATGCCCTCAGGAATGACCATGTCCTGTTCCCCTTCTGATAACCTCATCCCTCCTTTTTAGGGCAATTTCTTTTCCCACTTCCATGTGGTTTTGGTGGTCCCTTACTCCTACTGTAGGCCTGGCTGACCTGAGAGCCCTGTCCCCTGACAGGCATTGGCCAGCCTGCCCTGCCTGGTCCTTAATAGCCCTGTAACATGGAGGCCACCTACAGGTAGGCTGAATGGCCTTTGTGACCTGGGTTGTGTGACTCAGGGTCCGTTGGTGATGCAGCAAGATAGGGGTCATAGCTGAGAAGAAATTGGCCTGAAAACTAGAGGCCAGATCTAGGTGACACAGCTTCCTAGAGGCGGTTTTGGAGCCACGTCAGGTCGCCATGCTACAGTTTCAGTAGGACAAGTAGGTCCTTTCCTGGGGGAAGGGTGCTGAGGGAAGAATGTCCTCTTTCCCCTGGAACTGCTGAGCATGGATGGAGCGAAGTGGAGCTGCCTGTGTCCTCATGGAGGAGCCTTCGTAAAGTGGAGGGAGAGAGAAAGAGTGAGGGGGGAGAGAATCATCTCTTTCTCCTCTCTGTTCTTTTCTTTATTTAAGGGTGGAGTCTTGGTGTGTGCCAAGGCTGGAGTGCAGTGGTTACACTGTGGCTTCAAACTTGTGGGCTCAAGCCATCCTCCTGCCTCAGCTTCCTGAGTAGCTGGGACTACGGGCTTGACACAATGCCTGCCTGACTTCTTTTTTTTTTCTTGATGCTGCATTTACTCCACTTCCCAGATGAAGAAATGGAGGCTCGTGAAGGGAGGTGCCGTGCCCACAGCTGAGATGCATACCCAGGAGTTCAGGTGTTGGTGGGCTGGGGTGGCAGTACAACTATGCGGCATAGATCTCAGAAGGCAGGGAGCTGGAGTCTGACTAAAAAAAGGCACTAACTTTTTTGCAATTTAATTCATCATCTGAAAAATGGATGTCTTAGTCTGTTTTCTGTTGCTTATAATAGAAAGCCTGAAACTGGCTTTCTAGAAAAGGAATTTCTTTTTTTTTTTTCCAGAAGAAAATATTTGTAAGTGAGGAATTTATTTCTTACAGTACTGGAGTCTGAGAAGTCCAAGGTCAAGGGGGCATATCTGGTGAATATCTTCTTGTTCGCAGAGGGTGGCACAGGCCGGCACATAGTGGGGTGAGTACAAGTCTCTTTTCCTCTCCATCTAAAGCCACCAGTCCCCCTCTCATAATAAGCCATTAGTTTGTTAATTCATTAATGTATTAATGGGCTCTATTGCCATGACTCAATCACTTTTGAAAGGCCTCACCTCTCAATACTGCCATAGCAGTGATTAAATTTCAACACAAGTTTTATTATTATTATTATTATTTTTAGAGACAAAGTCTCCCCTCATCACCCTTGGTAGAGTGCCATGGTGTCACACAGCTCACAGCAACCTCCAGCTCCTGGGCTTAGGTGATTCTCTTGCCTCAGCCTCCCAAGTAGCTGGTACTACAGGCATCAACACAAGTTTTAAAGGGGACAAATATTCAAACTATAGCAATGAGGATAACAGTACCTAGCCTGCAAAGCTGCCTGAGACTTAGAAGAGATATTCCTGGAGGAATATCTCTGGAGGGTTCCTGGCCTGCAGTCCCTGACACCACCACAAGTTTTTTTTTTTTGTAGAGACAGGGTTTTTCTTTATCACCCTCAGTAGACTGCCGTGGCGTCACACAGCTCACAGTAACCTCCAGTTCCTGGGCTTAGGCGGTTCTCCTGCCTCTGCCTCCCAAGTAGCTGGGATTACAGGAGGCTGCCACAACGCCCGGCTAATAATTTGTTGCAGTACGGCCAGGGCCGGATTTGAACCCGCCACCCTCAGTATATGGGGCCGACACTCTACTGACTGAGCCACAGGCACCGCCCACCCCCACAATTTTTTGAAATGGTTTATGCAGGGTGGGAGAAAGGCAAAATCTTTGCATTTTGTAGCCCAGCAGATAGCAAATACAGGAGAATATGCAGATGGTGAGCACTCTGCTCTTCTGTCCTGTCTTAACTAGTTCCTGCAGGCAGGCTGGGAAAGTGTGGGAGGACACCTGCATTTGAGCACGCTGCTGGATGTGAGTGTGCACAGAGGCACAGAGCCTCTGCCACAGCAGGTCTGTGACGGGCTGACAACACGCAGTGCTAGCACATCCCAGGCATGCTGGTGCTGCTGTCCTGGGCACCACACTCTGGAGGCTTTGCCCCTGGACAGCATAATGCACATAATGTACATAATGTTACATAAAAGTACATAATGTTAATATGTACTGTACATAAAGTTGCTATAGTTTGAATCTGTGCTGTACATAAAGTACATAATGCTAATATGTACTGTACATAAAGTCCCCAAGCCCAGGGTCGCCCTCCTGATGGCCCCCATCATCTCTGGGAGTGGCTGTCGCCAGCTCAGGGCTCTCTGCTTCTGTCCACCTACCCCATGTGGACTCCCTGGATAGGGGCAGGAGGACACTTGGCTTAGGGAAGGGTTACATGTGCTTTGAAATCCTTATGAACTTGCATCTCCACCCTGGCTTTTCTAAATGCAAGTGTCAAAAATGTAATGCCTGTGTTTTTTCTGGGTCCTGTCCTAACCACATACACTAAGTCTGCTGGCCACTCTGGTCCAGCTGCCTGGGTGGTGGGTGGGCACTGGAAAACCACTCAACGAGAGGAGGAGAAAAGCACAACATATTGTGCATAATGTACATAAAGTGACAGTACATATTAACATTAATACTCAATTATATTCATCGCACATAGGTAAACTGGAGGTTGAAATTATTCACATTACAAAAAATTGTAATGTAACAGGGTCAAATCTTCTTTTTTTCTCTTTGCCTTTTATTTTTATTTTTTTTTAATAATTTTATTAAATCATAATTGTGTACATTGGTGCAATCATAGGGCAGAATGTGCTTCATATACAATCAGAAACATTTTGATCGTACTGTGAGAGATAGCCTTCATAACATTTTCTTAATCACTATATAAAGACATTGATACTCTACATTTAATAAGTTTCACCAGTAC
>CAUYRH010021320.1:0-13517 GCA_963574655.1 Perodicticus potto | reverse complement strand
AGAGGCATAACCTGCAAATATTTTCTCCCATTCTGAGGGGCTGTCTGCTTCCTATACTTTGTGTTCTTGGCTGTGCAGAAGCTTTTTAGTTTTGATCAGGTCCCAGTAATGTTTTTTTGATACTGATTCAATTACCTGAGGAGTCCTTGGACATTGTGGCAAGTGACTGTAGTCTCAGCTACTCAGGAGTCTGAGGCAAGAGAGCCCAAGACACTGAGATTGCTATGAGCTGTGACACCACAGCACTTTACTGAGGGTGATGTAGTGAGGCTCTGTCTTTAAACAAAAATAAATAAATAAATAAATAAGTAAAAGAATATGTATTTGAAGAGAGGGTGAATTATTTAGAGGAAGAAAGTTTAGAAGGACAGAACTCACCAGTGATGGCTTTGTCTTTATCATTAAAATATTCAGTCAAGTCGTAGGCCTTGCAAAAATCAGATAAAGTAGGAGCTTGAGGAAAGAATTTTGGAACAGTTGTGAGGAGATCACTAGGGAATCAATAAGACTTGAATATAGGAAAGAAAATCATCTTAATTGTCTTTTCTTCCTTGCCTAGCCTAATTCCATGTTTATCTAAACAAAATGTTTCAAATTATTGTCCACTAATCAGCAGGACCCAGTGCCTGGGAGTTTGCTAGAAATGCAAATTCTGGGGCCCAATCTGACCTCAGACTTGCTGGATTAAAACTCTGGGGACCAGCAATTGTCATTTTAAGTCACTCCAAGTGGATCTGAAACAAACTAAAATTTGAGAATCACTGGCACAAAATGCTGGTTGTGCTTTCTGACTGGATTTTTCCCATTCCTCAGCCTTAGTTGTGAGCGAGCAGCTATGGAATATGGACCAATTCCTTCTGCCTTTGTCTTCCTCTATACCCCCAATGCAGGCGTCTAGCCAGAGTCGGGCTTCTGGTAAGTGTATTCCTCTGATCAATAGCAGAACCTCCTAGAAGCCTTGAGTGCACTGGGAGTTGAAACTCTCACTTCCAACTTGGAGATGGAGAGCCCAAATTGGACCACCTCACAGGAGTTTATCTTCTCTGCTTTCCCTTATTCCTGGGGAAAGTCTGTCATCTGCTTCATCCCACTGTTCTTCATCTATACTTTCATCGTTGTTGGGAACCTGGTCATCATTGCAGTGGTCCATGTGAACACTCACCTACACACTCCTATGTACTTCCTTATCAGTGCACTTTCTTTCCTGGAGATCTGGTATACCACCGCCACCATCCCAGAAATGCTCTCCAGTCTGCTTAGTGAAAGGAGGAGCATTTCCTTAAATGGTTGTCTCCTGCAGATGTATTTCTTCCATTCCACAGGCATCAGTGAGGTGTGTCTCTTGACAGCTATGGCCTTTGATCGCTACCTGGCCATCTGCAGCCCTCTACATTATCCCACTATCATGACCCCCAAGCTATGTGCCCAGCTGATTTTCAGTTGCTGTGTCTGTGGCTTTGTCACCCCCCTCCCTGAGATTGCCTGGATCTCCACATTGCCATTTTGTGGGTCAAACCACCTTGAGCACATCTTCTGTGACTTCCTCCCAGTGCTGCGCCTGGCCTGCACAGACACACAAGCCATCGTCATGATTCAGATAGTGGACATTGTCCATGCAGCGGAAATTATCACAGCCGTGATGCTCATTGTCATGTCCTATGTTGGTATTGTGGCTGTGATCCTACGCATTCGCTCAGCTGAGGGCCGTCGCAAAGCATTCTCCACATGTGTCTCCCACCTCACTGTCTTTTTGCTCTTCTTTGGCAACGTGGCTCTCATGTATTTACGCTTCTCTGCCACATACTCCTTGTTCTGGGATACAACCATTGCTCTGGGCTTTGCGGTTCTGTCCCCCTTCTTCAATCCCATTATCTATAGCCTGAGGAATAAAGAGATAAAAGAAGCTATAAGAAAGCACCTGGGTCAAGCAAAGATCATCTGCCATTAGACCAGGGAACTCAAGGAAGATTTCTTAGTTCGGATTCTACATACTTGTTGACTCCTCTTCATCCTCAGTTGTCTGTCTTTTCCCATCAGCATTTTACTGACACTGGTCTCCCAAAGGTCACCAATGAACAATAGTTGAAGTCAATGACTTCTTTTCAATCTTTATCCAATTTGACATATTTTTGAATTAATTAAACTTTCTGACACGTTATTGATGGTAAATTCATTTTGTTGAAATATTTTACATAAACATTAATTTTAACACAATCAAAATATTTGTCTGTAAGACATGGTAGTTGAAAAATTATCTTTATAAGACTAAGTTTTCTTCATGGTGCCTCCAGTGTGTATGGTTGAAGAAAGGCTCAAATGTCTAAATTGAGTATTCTGGTATTAATCAATAAGTAATCTAATGAAGTTATCCATTAAGTAATCAATTTTTTCTTCATAAATAAAAATGCCTAGTCTTTGTATTTACTGTGATGAAATGCACTGTTCATATTAAATCATAAATGTAATAAGTATCTGTTAAATAAATAAACCAGTACCAACATGCTGCCATTGGATTTTTCAAGCCAATTGGTCAACTGGTAACCAATAACTCTTCATTTTTCAATCCTTCCTTTCCTTGGGCTTTTAGGATTCTGAACTCTTTTTTCATCTTACCATGTTGAGGGTACCTTCTCTTGCTTACTCTTCTTGTCATACATGCTTCATAAAAGGTGATTTATTCCAGGTCCTGTGCCACAATTTGGATGGGATAAAGCTTATCACTGCATAAACATCAGTAAGCATTCCCTCTTGCACCAACACAAATCCTTTAGCTATCAGAGTAATTTTCCCACTTTTGTGTACACAGCCCTTTCCTTTTTTTTTTTTTTTTTGAGACAGAGCCTCACTATATCACCCTCAGTAGAGTGCTATGGCATCACAACTCACAGCAACCTCAGACTCTTGGGCTTAAGCGATTCTCTTGACTCAGCCTCCCAACTAGCTGGGACTTTAGGTGCCAACCACAATGCCCAGCTATTTGTTGTTGTTGTTGTTGTCATTGTTGTTTATCAGGCCCTGGCCGGGTTTGAACCAGCCAGCCCCAGGTGCATGTGGCTGGCACCCTAACCACTTAGCTACAGGTATGGAGCAACACAGACCTTTCCTTATCCTCATCCCTAAATCTTATGATACTTTCAAGTCAGGTGGAAACCCAGAAATAGAGAGGAAGCTATTACAAAGAAAAGGCTCATATTATCTAATAAAGAGCTGGAGTAGAGAAGAGAAAGAAAATGAAAGAAAAAGTTGTAGGTTGTGGGTGGAAGAGGTCTCGGTCAAAGAAAGGCTTCAGAGACTACTTGGTTTAAATAAAAAAAGGAGGGAAGAGGGAAAAGGGGGA
This sequence comes from Perodicticus potto, assembly GCA_963574655.1. Classification (NCBI taxonomy): domain Eukaryota; kingdom Metazoa; phylum Chordata; class Mammalia; order Primates; family Lorisidae; genus Perodicticus; species Perodicticus potto. Next base: position 10,180 of record CAUYRH010021320.1, on the reverse strand, counting down.
TAAAGAAGTATTTATAAGTTTAAGTTATGTATTTTTAATGTTCCTCAAAGTACTCAAGGAATAGCATTATTTCACTGGTTGGTTAATTATCTTAACTGTACTTTGTAAACTACAATATTGCTACAAACGTAAATACATAAATCTCCATTGTATGAAAAGGTCACATTATTTTTTCCCTATTTTCTCCACTTTTAAAAACTTGTGCTGTACTTTCCTAAATATTATCAAAGTTCATAAAAATTTATCTATCTAACATTGCATCACTTATATCCACATTCTCCCACCTTCAGACTGCTTTCCCCACTGCTAACCAAATTATTTCTTGAAATTTAAATCTGATAACTTTAGTACCGTGCCTAAAAACCTTCTGTGATTAAACTCACCCTCACTTTAAATTACCATCATATAGTAATATTATTAGCTACCCTCCATGTGTGTTTGTGAAGGGTGGGTATGTATGTGCACACTAAGGAATAGTCCAAGATGAGGGAGAAACAAGAGAAAAGGAAAGAGAAAGAAAGTTCACACTGTATTGCTGTTCATGTGACTTTGCACATGTGCTCTTAGTGAATTTATAGGATTAAGGAAACATGTACCTTCTACCTTGGAGAGAATAGAGGCTGCTAACTCATTCCTCATTAATTTTAAATAGACAACTATTTTAAACTAGCAGCATTTTGAGTCACCAGGTAAGTAAGCTATAGTAAAACAATCAAATGAGAAATATGGTGCTTCTAAAATCCAAATAGGCCCACTAAGCATTGTGCCTTTTTTTTTTTTGTATACAATAAGCAAGAAGCAGCAGTTTATTCTTTACCTTGGAAGGGATTATCTTGATATGCCTCATAACAAACACTGTATCCCTGGAAATTTAACTGAGGTAGAAGGGCCCTGGATTTTAGTCAGTTATTTCCCCCTCTCTGACATGCAAATTCCTTACAAAAAGTCTAAAGTAGTTTCTGCTTCTTGCTCAGTAGGTCCAATAAACACAATGTCAACAGTGCAATGGACCAGTGTGGTATCTTATGAAAGGGAATGGTGTTCAAGATTCATGAAAATTAAATTATGATATAGAACTGGAAATTTTATACAGTATATGTGCATGTATGCTTTATGTATTTTTATTAAATGATCATTTCCTTAAGTTCATTTTAAAGGCTTCTTATAGGAATACTTTTCCTAGTACAATCATTATAACTAATTGTTTTTGAACTCATTTAAATCTGGAAATATTTGTCCTTTTTATAGGTTTTTCCTATCAAATTAAATAATTCTAGAGCACCTACTATTTGTCAAGCACTGGTTTAAGGTTATAATAATACAGCCGAAAAATGGTCCCTGACTCCTGAAAGTTACATTCCAGCAGAAATGGATTTTATGTCCATTATAATACTTTTGTTCAAGTCACAATCTTATCATTTTTAAAGGCCTCTTTCTCTACTGAATGTGAAGGTTCTGACTGAAACTCTTATGGTACCATTCTTATAGGAACACTCTGCTGTATAAGGTCATACAATTAAGCTTGTGAACTCATCCTAGAAAAAGTGCTACATACCTTATTGCCAACTAGGTCCAATAAACACAATGTCAACAGTGCAACAGTACTTTGGAGTACTCCTTTTGCTCTTCTGGTAACCATAGTGATATTTAGCAATGAGGTATATAGCATTTTTTCTAGACTGAGTTTATAAACTTCATTGTCTGACCTCCTATGTTCTCCTGACAACTTCCATGATCAATGCAACGTTAAAAATTCAGAGGGAGGTGAAAAGGTTAATATCATTGTAGGTAGGGAGCCCACCTCCATTGTCAAAAGAGACTAGTCAGAAGTTAGTTGTTCAATGATCCTGGCATCATCAGGAACTTCCCATATGTCCCCATACCAGTTTAGAGGATCTTCTTCTTTCCCAACAGTGGATACTCTGACAGGATAGAAGTTCAACTTGCTTTGTAACTCCACCAATCACAGGATGAGGTTCTGTATTTGTTTTCAGCTGTTTCAACTCCACAGTCAGAGGAGATGAGACTCTACTTCTGTGCACACCTAGAAGCTCATAGTAGAAACAGGAAAGCTGGTGGTATAAGTTTGTCGAAGTCCAAAGACCAGAGAACCAAAAGCACCAATGACCAAAGGCAGGAGAAAAGAGATGCCCCAGCTCAGACCTTCTGCCCCATCTGTGCCTTGTTCTATTTGGTCTGCCTTCTGCAGGTGGGAGGGTGCCCACACACATTGGTGAGGTTAATCAGTAGTCAATTAATTGATTCAAATGGCAATCTCTTCCTGAAACACCCTCGAAGACAAGCTCAGAAATAATGCTTTATAAGCTATCTGGGCACCCCTTTGCCCAATGTGACAGATGAAATTAATCACTGCACATAAGGGAGACTTATTTCTCAACTATACAGCATAGATAATCCCTAAGTTTCTTGTTAGTACTATTGAAATACTTCATAAATTTCTTCCATAAGCATTTTAAACTATCTACTATATGCAGGGGAGTATAGTAAATGTGGGAACAACATGGGTCTCAGGTACAATCTCTGATATCCAGAATCTCATAATTCAGGAATTAGAGCTTAAGAAATAGAAGAAACTGTAATGGGTCTTTTGCTCTTCCTCATCCCATTAGTTACCACTCTCTTCTCTTCTTTCCACATTAAAGGCAGAGGGGAGTTAGAATACATAAAATTAGTTAAAGTCTTCCGTAAGTGGTAACATAAAATATTTTTATTAAAACATGGAGCGGTCTTCACATTTGTTTTTTATTATCTTGTCTGTGGTGCAAATCATCTATGTGCCTACTTTCTTATTCATGCAACAGGATAAAGAAAACAAATTGTTTTTATTTAAAAGAGTATTATTAAAGTGATAGAGAGCACAAAGCAACTGAATTGCCCAAAATTGGATGCATTTGCTGCATTTGCTTTTAACCCCCTCAGATCTTTCCCCTTGTGGACACATGCTTAAGGTAAGAGATGAGGTTGTAGATGATACAAAGACACAAAGATCAATCCTAACTGAGATTGAACATTAGAGGCAGAAGGTGGAAATTAATGTATAAAAAACGAGAATCTAGGTAAGGAAAATAAAGGATGCTGTATTAGACATTTGAATAGTTTATAAAGAAAATGAGATGACCAAGATAGGTGGTTGTTTTTCTCTTTGCTCTTCCTTTATTACCTACCCTCTTTCCTTTTCCCCTTTCCCTTTATTTTCATACTTTTCCTCTTTAATATTTTTCCACATCTTTTAAAACCTTGAGTACAATATGATCTAGAATTAGTGAAGGAAGTGAAAGATGCCTTTAGAATAGAACCTTTAATTTTTCTTAATTAATCTTAAGGGATTAGGCTATTTTCTTTTGTTTTGATACTCAAACTCCTCAGACACTCTGGAAAAAAACTCTCAGGGGAAAATTAAGTAATTTGTAATCTCTAATAAATCTATACTTGTGTGTGTTCCATCCTATTTTCAAGGAAAAGGCAGAGGTGAGCATGAGGCTTGATGTCAGAAAGTTCAAAATAGTACCACGGACCAAGTAGAACAGATCTTCCTCCACCTATTGATTCACTGGCCCAGAGAAAGGATCCAGAACACTTTGAGTGGGTAAAAAACAATGGCTTTGGCCAAACATGCTGAGGGAGAAAATGGTATGTATATAATGTGTATTAGTTTAATGAGCAAGTTTTGGGGAAAATGTAGACAAATGCAACTTCCCTGTACTATGCACATGGGCATGAGGGTACAGGCCCAAATTTTTTTTTTTTTTTTTTGAGACAGGGCCTCAAGCTGTCACCCTGGATAGAGTACCGTGGCATCACAGCTCACAGCAACCTCCAATTTCTGGGCTCAAGTGAGTCTCTTGCCTCCACCTCCCAGTAGCTAGGACTACAGGCGTCCACCACAACGCATGGCCATTTTTTTTTTTTTTGATTGCAGCCATCATTGTTGTTTGGTGGGCCCGGGCTGGATTTGAACTGCCAGCTCAGGTGTACGTGGTTGGCGCCTTAGCCCATTGAGCCACAGGCACCGAGCCACAGGCCCAATTTTGATAAGAACTATAGCCTATAAAATAATTTCTGTTGAATCACCTCCCTCACCCAATCCTTATAACAAAGTAATGAGGCAGAAATTATATATGCATTGTACATATTTTAACAAATCAAAACAAATGAATTTGTCTAAGGTCAGAAGGTTGGCTACTGACAAAACAAATAACCAAAACAAGTCCAGATGTCAAATTGTACATCTTTACTCCTGCAGTAGCACTCAGCATCACTGTCTCAGCATTACCTGTCAGGTGCTACCAGAACTCTCCCCGGTAGACACATTTTTAGTCTTGTTCACCCCTTTAGGGAAGAAGACTAACTAATAACTGTAATTGAATCATTTATTATCTCTGTGTGCCAAGAACATGATGTTTCTGCATCAATTACTCTGTTTAGTACTTACAATATACTGAGATAAGCGATTTCATCATTTCTTGTTTGCAGTTGAAAACATTAAGACAGAAAACTTTAAGAAAGAAAAGGTAAGTAACTTTCTCAAAAGTGTAGACCTTGAATCTCAGCATCATTACTCCACTGACAATGATCTGCAGCTTTCCTGAAATCTCTCTGTACATTATCTGTTCCTCTATTCTGACGCTGATTGTTTTCTACTTGGAATTATAATTAATATACCCAACTTGGAGCACACTGGTCATTGATTAATATCTCCATGCTTCCCCATATCTAGCAGGGACTCCACACATTAACGGTCACAGTGAATGACTGTCAAGTTGATTCATGTTTTCTGATGTTCTGTGTGGTTTCATCCACAAAAAGGATAAAAGGGAAAAGATGCTAACAGTGCCTCTCCATTTTTTGACATTTTGTTGCTTGTGTTTAGTCTTCAGAACTTGGAATAACAGATTTTCAGAGGCTTTTCTATGTAAACAGAGGGTCTGGGTTCCTAGGGGAAAGAGAACAGTTTGCACAAACAGCTGTAAGTTCATTTATCTACTAAGTATGTAAGGACACTCTAAACCTTAATTGCAGGCTGAAAGCAATAAAATGTTGGCCATTTTGCAGCTAGGAAATCATAAATTTTTAAAACATATTAGTCTTAATTCTAAAATTTCATCATATTCTAGCCTACTCACTTCACATGTGAATAGTTTCGTGTCACCTACACTTTCATTTCCTCTACAATATGAGTCTGATTTCCTGATTATGATTTTTCCCTCAGCCACAGGGACTTTGAAATAATATTGTCTCAGGCACTCTAGGAAAATTGCTCTTAAAACAAAAACAACTTGATAGGAGTGAAGAAGATATGGATCACATATTCCTAAATTAGAATTAATCAATAAATCAACCGAGTAATTGTTACACATCATCTCTGTTGGTGTTCTATGCATTTTACATACAACTTTACACAAATAATCTTTGTCCTCATAGAGTCTGAATATGAGTGGATGATGAAGAATAACCTAAAGGAGATGTTGAAAATTGAACTCTGATGTATTCTTTTTCTAAGCAGATGAAGGCTGGATATACAGGGACAAAGGTGAAGGATATAAATTATTTCTAACAAGAAAAAAAAAAAGGAAAGGGGAAAATTATGTCAATTATGGAAGTGTGTTCTTGACTATCAGAGGCAATTGACCATTTATGTTAAATTTTTAGGTATAGTTGGCCAGGAGAAATACATCAATTTAGTTGGAACTGTACATCTTTTGTAGCGATCCTTCTCATTTCAGCATATTACGCAATACATGGGAAACAGTAATTGCTCACTAAATATCACGAGTGAATTGAATATCTAATTAATTTTCTAAACTCTCTGTCCAGGAACCTCATTTCTTCTTCTTCTTCTTCTTCTTTTTTTTTTTTTTTCACCATACAGCTGAGAAGATGGCCAATAAGAGTCAAACAGTAGTGATTGAATTTGTATTCACGGGCTTTCCTCACTTGCGGGAAGGTGGGCTCCTGTTTTTTATCCTCCTGCTACTCATCTACCTGTTCATCATCATTGGGAATCTTATGGTTTTCTTTGCTGTCAAACTGGATTCCCACTTGCACACCCCCATGTATTTCTTCATTAGTGTCCTCTCCTTCCTGGAGATCTGGTATACCACTACCACCATCCCCAAGATGCTCTCCAATCTAGTCAGTGAGCAGAAGACCATCTCCCTGGCTGGTTGCCTCTTGCAGATGTATTTCTTTCACTCCCTCGGCATCACTGAGGTTTGCTTGCTCACAACCATGGCTATGGACAGATACCTGACCATCTGTAACCCCCTCCGCTACACCACAATCATGACACCTCTGCTCTACAGTCAGCTGACACTGGGTTGTTGCTTCTGTGGCTTTTTCACGCCACTCCCTGAGATTGCTTGGATTGCCACACTGCCATTTTGTGGTCCAAACCAAATTCAGAATATCTTCTGTGACTTTGATCCCATACTGAATCTGGCATGTATGGACACTGGCACAATTATATTAATCAAGATCGTGGACATTGTACATGCTGTGGAGATCGTCACAGCTGTAATGCTTGTGGCTTTGGCTTACTTCCGGATCATTGCAGTAATCCTAAGAATCCGCTCTGCTGAAGGGCGCCGAAAGGCCTTTTCCACCTGTGCTTCCCACCTTGCTATTTTCTTAATATTTTTTGGAAGTGTAGCTCTCATGTACCTGCGTTTCTCTGCAAAGTACTCCTTTTTCTGGAACACAACCATCAGCTTAATGTTCGCAGTGTTATCTCCGTTCTTCAACCCAATTATCTACAGTCTGAGGAATAAAGAGATCAAGGAAGCCATAAAAAAGCATATGTGCCAATCTATTATACTCACACATCACATCACACAAGACAAAAAACATACTAGTAAATAAAGTATATCTATGTAAATATCTATATTGCTTTTAGTATCTTTATTCTGTGCTTATTTTCTCTGTGCAAAGATAGTAAATGAACATTTCATCGTTCTTACTATCTCTGTGAATTTCTTAACAGTAAATTCCTCAGAGATTGAGTGACCATAAAATCCAAAGAAAGTGGGATAAAAATCTCTTTCATATGTTTGTTAGCCATTCATGTGTATTCATCAGAGAAGATTCTATTCATCTCTCTTGCCCAGTGATATATGGGATTATTGGCTCTTGTTTTTGTTCAACAAAAACAAGTTCTCTGTAGAGTTCTCTGTAGAACCTAGTTATCGAGGTTTTGTCTGATTCATACTATGCAAATATGTTTTCCCATTCTGAAAATTATCTATTTGCTTTGTTTGTTGTCTCCTTAGCTGTACAGAAACTTTTCAGTTTAATTAAGTCCCATTTTTGTTGTTGTTGTTGTTGTTGTTTGGAAGTCTTCTTCATAAAATCTTTCTCCAAGCTGATATCGTCAAGTGTTTTCCCCACACTTTCTTCGAGGACTTTTACTGTTTCATTTCTTAGTTTAAATCTTTTATTCATCTCAAATCAATGTTTTGTAAGTGGTAAGAGGTGAAGGTCCAGCTTCAGTTTTTTACATATGGTTATCCACTTCTCCCAGTACCATTTATTGAATAGAAATTCTTTTCCCTAGTGTATGTTCTTGTTTGGTTTATCGAAGATCAGGTGGCTGTAAGATATTAGTTTCATCTCATGGTTTTCTATTTGGTTCCAGATTTCTATGTCTCTGTTTTTGTGCCAGTACTATACTGGTCTTGTAGTATAACTGAAAGTCTGATAGGGTGATGCCCCTGGCTTTGTTTTTATTACTAAGAATTGCCTTGGCAATACAAAATTTTTTCTGGTTCCATGTAAAACAAAGAATTATTTTTTCCAAGTCTTGAAAGTATGATGATGGTATTTTAATGGGGATTGCAGTGAATCTGTAGATCGCTTTGGGAAATATACACATTTTAATAATGTTGATTCTTCCCAACCATGAGCATGGTATATTCTTCCATTTGTTAATATCTTCTGCTATTTCTTTTCTTAGGGTTTTATAATTTTCTTTACAGAGGTCCTTCACTTCTTTTGTTGGGTATATTCCTATTTATTTAATTTTTTTGAAGCTACTGTGAAGGGAGTTTTGTCCTTGATTAGCTTATAAAATTGGCTGTTATTGGAATACACAAAGGCCACTGATTTGTGGACATTGATTTTATATCCTGGGACATTACTATGTATTTTTGATCACTTCCAGGAATCTTGTTGTTGAGTTTTTGGGGCTGTCTTATTTTTCCATTGATGTGTTACTTTACTTAGATGAATGGTCCCCAGTTCCTTCCAGGTTATTACTAAAAGATAATAGATCACCATTTTTTAATGGCTGAGTAGTCTCCACAGTCTACATATGCCACATTTTATTAATCTATTAATGTATTGGTGGGCACCTGGGTTGTTTCTAAGTCTTTGCAATTGTGAATTGGAATAAATTGCTATAAATATATGAGTACATGTGCCATTTTGATAAAATGACTTTTCCTTGGATCAAATGGTAGGTCTACTTCTAGTTCTTTGAGGTATCTCCATGCTACTTTCTATGGAGGCTGTACTAGCTTGCAGTTCCACCAACAATGTATAAGAGTTCCTTTCTTTCCATATCTGTACCAGCATCTGTTTTTTGGGACTTTGTTATAAATGCCATTCTCACTGGAATTAAGTGTTATCTCACTGTATTGATTTGCATTCCTCTGATGATTAGAAGTGTTGAACATTTTTTCATGTGTTTGTTGGCTATTACCATACATTTGTTTGAAAAGTGGCTGTTCATGTCTGTTGTTCACTTTTTTTTTTTTTAAGTTTCCAAGATTTTATTTTGTGTGTTACATAGAAGTTATACTTTCAATTGCCAGTTGCCACTTTGGATAAAATCAGGGTAAGATGCCTTCCAAAAAATATATCATAGGCAGGAGAAATAGGTAATATTGTTGTGCATTTGATATTTATGCAAAGAGAACATGCTGTTTTTATGCTGTTTTTATAAAGTTCTAAAACATTGGTATATCAGAATATCCTTAGATTCGCTCGGCTCCTGTAGCTCAAGCGGCTAAGGCACCAGCAACATACACCAGAGTTGGTGGGCTCGAATGCAGCCCAGTTCTGCCAAACAACAATGACAACTACAAAAATAGCCGGGCATTGCTGTGGGCTCCTGTAGTCCCAGTCACTTGAGAGGCTGAGGCTAGAGAATCACGGAAGCCCAAGAGTTGGAGATTGCTGTGAGCTATGATATTCAGGGTGACACTTTGAGACTCTGTCTCAAAAAAAAGGAATAACCTGAGATAATGATGCTGCCAGTTAAGTAATTTATTTCAATGTGATCAAATTTATTGCTCCTATAGCAGAGAGTCAAGTATTTGTATTTATTATAATATTTATCTCACAGTTTTAGTATTGTTTGAAAGTTTTATTCTTTAAGCAAAATCTGAATGTCTAGTCTTTGCCATTACCCTTCCTTTCCCTGCATTCTTTTTTTTTTTTTTTTTTTTAGTTTTTTTTTGGCCAAAGGCAGGTTTGAACCCACTGCCTCTAGTATATGGGGCTGGTGCTCTACTCCTCTGAGCCATAGGTTGATGACCTTCCCTACATTGTTTTTTAATTATTGCTAAATAATAGCTATATACATTAATGCAATCATGGGGTACAATGTGCTAGTTTCATATACAGTCCGAAATATTTTCATCAAACTGGTTAACATAGCTTTCATGGCATTTTCTTAGTTATTGTGTTAAGACCTTTGTATTATGCATTTAGTAAGTTTCACCTGTACCCTTCTAAGATGCACCATAGGTGTGATCCCACCAACTACCCTGCCTCCACCCATACTCCCTCCTCCCCTCCCCTCCCATCCCTTACCCCTTTCCCCATATTCTTGTGCTATAATTGGTTTCATAGTAGGGCTGAGTACATTGGATACTTTTTCTTCCATTCTTGAGATACTTTGCTAAGAAGAATATGTTCCAGCTCCATCCATGTAAACGTGAAAGAGGTAAAGTCTCCATCTTTCTTCAAGGCTGCATAGTATTCCATGGTATACATGTACCACAATTTATTAATCCAATTGCGGGTCGATGGGCACTTGGGCTTCTTCCATGACTTAGCAATTATGAATTGGGCTGCAATAAACATTCTGGTACAGATGTCTTTGTTATAATGTGATTTTTGGTCTTCTGGGTATATACCTAGTAAAGGAATTATAGGATCA
>CAUYRH010021318.1:0-18524 GCA_963574655.1 Perodicticus potto | reverse complement strand
AGCATGTTCCTAAAAAGCTGAGTCAAAATTGAATCTTGGTAGATCAAGAACAATATTTCAACTCCATTTTCATTCCTGGGACACTTTTACCCACACGGTGAATATTGCTAGTAAAAATAATCCACACCTAACCAAACTAGTTAGCGGTTCAATGTCCACATGATAAAATGTATCATTGACTAAAAACTAATGGAAGAAAAATATGTTTGAAAATATTTTCATATGCAAAATATATATATATATATATATTTTTTTTTTTAGATAGAGTCTCACTCTGTTGCTCTGGGTAGAGTGCTGTGACATCATCACAGTTCACAGTAACCTCAAACTCTTAAACTCAAGCCATCCTCCTGTCTCAGCATTCCAAGTAGCTGGGACTACAGGCAGCCACCATGATGCCCAGCTAGTTTTTCTGTTCTTTGTAGACATGGAGTCTTGCTCTTGCTCACACTGGTCTCAAATTTGTGAACTCAAGCAATTCACCTACCTTGGCCTCCCAGAGTGCTAGGTTTACAGTGTGAGCCACCAGGCCGGTGTGATATGTTAAATTTGACCTAGGAAAGTTGACTTGGTAGAAATGATCCCTAAGGAAAGTTTACAGTAGCAAAACCTATGGTTGGTTAATTATGCTGTGAACAAAAATTAAATCATTTCAATATAAAGTAATTGATCCTGACAAAAATAATTTCAGAAAATTAAAAATAAAAGCAGAAAAACTAGAATTGGTTTATTATACTATATTTTAAGAAATAGATTAAAAATCTTAAAGTGTTATTTAAGTTTGCTTTCTCAACAGAAAATGTTATATGTTGGCATAATTCCGACGTCTGTGTTTCTTTTAGCATAGAATCAAAACATTTTTTTGTGGTCAAAGTTATCTGAGGTAAAATAGCTAGGTTAAAAGCCAGATCAAAGTGGAGGGGGAAAGATGGCAAGGCTGACTTCTCTTTTCATTTTAAATATACTAAGACCGCACCTATTTAAGTTAATTCTGTAATTAAGCTTTTAAGTGAGTGTTTAAGTTAGGTTATGCTGGAGTTCCAAGTAGCCCCTTGAATTTCAGTGGTTTAACACTGTACCTTTACCCACACAACGGCGCTGACTGAGTGTTCAGGTATGGAAGGCAGCACCTTCCATGTGGTCATTCAGGGACCCAGGAGCCTTCCACCATGTGCCTTCACCCCTCCTGAGAACCCCATCACCATGTGTATGCAGTACAAAAGGTGCAGGAGCATGGAGAGGTGCTGTGGGCAATTTTCATGGACTGGGTGTGAAAGTATCACCCATTCTTTCCTCTTCTCTTTCATTGGTGACAAACTGGAGATGTGGTCACACCTAACATGAGGGAAGCTGGGAAATTTAGTCCAGCTGTATACCCAAAGAAGGAGGAATAGATTTGAAGGGGAAACCAGAGTTCTCTGCAAAATAAATAACTCGCTTGGAGTTAGGATGTTTCTTAAATATTTATCAAGTGCCCACTCTGTGCCAAGACGGGAAGAAGGCAGAGAGCTGACTCAGCATAGTCCTGGCTGGGGAGAAGCTCGTGGTCTAAGAGAAGGGGATAATCCATGGTGTGAGGTACCTGCCATCCCAAGAAAGAAAAGGGATGAAGTGAAAGTGCTCTGGAAATTGAGTGGATCGTTCTAGATTGAGCAGCTGCCTGAAGGTGATAATGTTTAAGCTCCACTTTCAGACACGAACACCACTAGGTTGGTGGAGTAAGTGGCAGAAGGAAGCACTGGCATTACGGGAGGACAGGATGGGGTGGGGGGGACAAGTATGCTGTGTGCACAGGAAACCGTGCAGGAAACTGTGCCTTGTCCAACTTGGCTCCCACCCAGATAGGGCCAGAGTTGCCCCCAAGGTCAACCCTTACCCCAAATTAGTTGTTCTTTCACTTGGATTCCATGAAAGTTTGAAGAGTTCCTTAAGCCCTGGCGAGGCCCCATCTTTTTTGCTGTAGGATAAGGAACAGAGTGTGAGGTGACTTTTGTCTCCCAAGAACTCACATCTTGCAGGGTCATTTCCAGCCAAGTTTTGAATGCCTGGAAGACATTGATCTCAATACCAGTAAGATCCATATGCTATTCCTATGCTGAGCTGGACTCAGGTGAGACCTTGAAACCTTTGCTCTGTGTCCCTAGTTCATTGTCATTGAGTTCTGCATGTTTGTGTACGTGAGAGATGACTTGGCCGTGTTTGAAGGCATGCTGGAGAGCTACGTCGCCTCTGTGAACCATACAGGGACCCTGACCCCAGTCATCCTGCAGGTGAAGGAGCTGATCAGCATCACCAAAGGTAACCCTGTCTGTCAACTCTGTTCCCAACACCTACGTGTTGAATGAGCAGTTTGCATAATGATCAAATCCATCATTTGAACCATGTATCATTTCTTTGTGATGAGAACATTCAAAATCCTCTCTTCCAGCCAGGTGCGGTGACTCACACCTGTAATCCCAGCACTCTGAGAGTCTAAGGCAGGAGGATTGCTTGAGGCCAGGAGTTTGAGACCAGTTGGACCAATTAGAGAGACCAATTTAGTGAGACCCCCCTCTTCTCTACAAAAAATAATAAAAGTAGCTGGGCCTGGTAGCATATTCCGTAGTCCTAGCTACTTGGGAGGCTGAGACACGAGGATCACTTAAGCCCAGGAGTTTCAAGCTGCAGTAATCTGCATTCCAGCCTGGGCAACAGAAAGAGGCCTTGTCTCAAAAATCAAGAAAAGAAAGAAACAAACAAACAATGATCTCTTCTAGCTATTTGGAAATATATACTACTCGTTAAATATAGTCACCCTACTATGCAATAGGACACTAGTTATTGAGTTTTTAATCCTCAAGAGATAGATTTTTATCAAAAGCTTTTTCTGTACCTATTGAAAATCAGCTTCCATAGAAGCTTTTAAACGAAGAAGTTATCTTCCTTCCTTCTATATCCCCCTCTCAAAAACACACAAAATCTTTCTAAAAGCCAATTAGAGTCTCAATATCGAAACCTTATGGAAAGGTGGATGAGTGAATAGCCAAGACATCTTCAGGCATCCTTCTACCTGGTTGAGGTGGAACCAGCGCTGTCCCACGAGGCAGTTAGAGGTAACATATAAATGATGTTTTCAGTGAACAGGGGCTATTTCCCTTTATTCACTGCAAAGTGAAAAATTAGCACCCAAGGAGAGAATTGTGCAGAAAATAAACTATATCCAATGTGTGTCGTGGCTAAAATGAAATAGGAAAATGAGCAGAAGTTTACTGACACAAGAAATGGCAACAAAGCAAGAATGATAGATTTTGCCTAGACCTTTCTAATACAGGGTTCTGCATTTTGAAAATTCTGTTTTGTCAGGAGTCTGGGTGCTGACTATTTTGTCTGCCTCCCTCACATGTGTGAGTTACCTGTTCCACATTTTGGCCTGTTACAGGTAAGAACACTTGTGGAGTATTTTGTGTGCCTTTTGTGTGTCTGTCAGGCTTTTCTCAGGGTTCCTCAGCCATAGCTGCAGTGCCAGACAGGGGCCAGGAAGTGAATACAATGTCCAGGGATAATCACATCTTTTGGTAGAAAGGTGGGGTGTGGGGGTGGGGGAAGCTATTGATTTGAACTTCTGCAATGAGTTAACATTATGTTTAGAATCTTCATTTGAACTTCACCACAACCCTGAGGGATAAGTACTTTCGTCTCCATTTTTACAGTTGGGAAAGTTGAGACTCAATGACATTAAATAACTTGCCCAGGCAATTAGCAGATGATCAAGTCTTTCTGACCCCAGAGACCTTGTTATTTCTTGCACCCTCAGACTCCTCTATTGAATGTCAGATCTGTTTTGCTCTCCAGAACTAGTCACACTGGGCCCCCAGCAGGTGAATCTGGCCCAAGAGGACATCAAATAAGATTGAATCAAAGGGACCAGGAGCATCAGTCTCAAGGACAGCAGTGCAGAAGGAGGGGTTGGCCTTACATACGTAGTAGCATTTGCATGCAGACATCAGTTGGATGTTAGGTATCCACTGCTCCCTTGTCTCTCTCTTTCTCTCTCTAAAACTTTCTCTCTCTCAGCCCAGGGCTAATGTCCAGCTCTCCGGAGCATAGCCTACCTTCACAGCCTGACCAAAGGGGGCAGGTCTCTTGCAGCTGGCACCCACAAGAAGTCTCTCTTAGCATGAAGGGTCCCAGCTCTCCACCAGCCCTGTCTGGCTCCCTCTCTCCACTTTCTTCTCCCTGGACCCTGTAGGTAGTCTGCACATAGCTACTTAGCCTGCCCTGCCTGATGGGGGCACATGTCTGTGCCTTCCCTCATTAGTCCACATGTAGCTGGAAAATACTACTGAGACATTTGAGCCCGACCTGGGACAACCGCGGTGCAGAGGGGGCTGCATGGATGTGGAGGAGAGCAGCTGAAGGCACCTCCAGGAGAAGGCACTGGGGAGAGGAAGCCTGGTTCCCGGCCAGGCCGCCTCTGCCCCCACCTGTCACCCAGGAATAGTGACCCCTGCCCTGCCTCTTTCTCAGGACAGTAAGGCAGAGGAAACTATGGATGAGAAAGCTCCTTACAAATAGCAGAGCACTAGCACAGTGGCCACATTTCACTTTCTCTTAGCATTATTCCAGCCTACATAAAGGCACTTTTAAGAAAATATTACCAAGAATATTTGGTGTAAAGTAAGTCTTCCTCCCACTTGGATTCCTAATTTCTGGCCCTGTGCTTGACCACCGTTGCTTTCTGTGCTTCCTTCCAGAAATTTTCTATACACAGTGCAAATAAGTGTGCATTGCATGTGTGTTGTGTTGGGCATATTGGTGGAACTACACTCAACTTCAATGCTGCCAAACAGAAACATAGTGAAAGTCATGCATGCAATTTCGAAATTTCTAGTAGCCTCCTTTAAGAAAGCAAAGAGACAGGTTATATTAATCTTAATATTACACTTTATTTAACAGAAGATATCAACACATTTTTATTATTTCAACATGTAATAGATATAAAAAATCATTAGTGAGGTATTGGCATTCTTTATTTCATGCTGAGCCTTTCTAATTTAGTAGTCATAAAAAGTACAAAACATCTTGAAAAAAATGCTAGAGATAGCGTGTTAAGTAAAGAAGGCAGGACCTAGATGTGAATGTGGACTATGAACTAATTCTGTGCAGCTAACCTTGACGTACGGGGTCAAGGACTAACCTACAGCATTAGCAAAGGAAGATATGCCTTGGTGAGGGGTGGGACCGTAAGGGATTATTGACCCTTTTTTGTTTCCCCTTATGTTGTTATAAGGTTAGGCTATCAACAAATTGGATTTTCTGTTTTCAATTGGTTTTAAATGTTATTGCATTAAGTAATATATATTTATCATAGAAAAAGTAAGAAAACAAAATAGAAAGCAAAATAAAGAAAATAAAGGCCACACATAATGTCATCTATCAAATTCAGGCACCATCATAAATGGGTAAATATATATTATTTTTACAAATGTACTAAAATTCAAGAGTTTTAAGGCAGCTCAGAAGTACCCTGCAAGTGCAGGTGATAATAGGAAGCAGGCTGCAGCCCTCAGGCCGTTTTCTGTGATATCTATTAAGCTCTGAGTATGCTCAAAGAGCTGTAGGTATGAACACCACTTGATTTCCCACTTCTCCTCCAGAAAGCACATAAAGAGGCTGTGGGCAGGAGATAAGCACTTTCTCCCTTTGAAGTTCCATAATCCTGCCTCGTCACACAGCGTGGTAAGTCTGCACAGGCCTCTCTCTGCTGAGGCTAAGCCATGTGCAAAACCTGCTCTGTGGCACCAGGCCCAGGGGTCGCCCTGGATTGGGTAGCCAGAGTCCCCAAGTCCAGTCCTACACTACTGCTGGGTGACTGAGAACACATCCCTGTCCTTACTGGGCCCTCAGTATCCCCATGTGTAAATGGGGACAATTCCAACACCCACCTCACTGGGTTGGTGGGGGCAGCTCACACAAGGATGCTGGACACGTGTGGCAGAGGTAATGAAGGCTTCTGGGAACCATTTTTCCTTTTAAATCTCAGGTGGCCATTGCAAGGTACTCTGGATGGCAAATAGCCTACATTCTATGGGGTAAGTGCCATCACAGTCCCTGGTCACCAGTGGAGCCCTGGTGGGTAGGGAGGAGAGGGGTGAATTGGAAGCAGCCCTGGCTTTTGCCCTGGAGGGTCCTTCAGGATGGGGAAAGAAACACACACTCTCTAGGCCAGCCTCACCATCTGTCCTAGACCCACCAGGAGTTTATGCTAAGGGCAGTGGCGACCCAGAGGAGGAACTGACTATCCACACCCAGGGCAGGGCTCAGACATGTTCTTGGGGAGCTGACATTGAACTGCTCCTGGCAGGGCGAGAAGGGAGTAAGTGGGAAGCAAGAGGAGGCCATGCCAGGCAGAAGGAACCGTGTAGGCAGGCGTATGGGGCCTCTGAAGAGAGGAGGGTAGAGGGTGGGATGCAGGGAGGGGCCCCAGTGTGACTATCAGCTCCCTCGGCCCCCAGGCTACCTCGTCATCCATGTGGTGCAGAGCTTGTGCGGCATGGGGATCATGTACGGCCTGGTGCTACCCATCGTCCACAACCGGGGCTCAGAGATGCTCCGAGGTCTGGGCATCGGGATGTAAGTGCTGGGTAGGCGTCCTGTCACTGCTGTGTCCTGGGCACTGAGGTGCTCTCCCAGCTGCTCCCTGGACCTATGGTCTTGGCTCTGATCCAAGGATGGGCCATCATAGCAACCAGCAGGGAAGGGAAACTTAACAGTTTCCGAAAGGCTGCCTTTCTCTCCGTTCCATGCTGCCCTCACACGGTGTGTGTGGGATACGCATATGTCCATTTTCCAGCCAGGAGAGTTGAGGTATGGGGAGTTAAACTGAGAGGCAAGACAGTATGACGGAAGGAAGTAGGAAACCCGGGTAAGTTTTTGGGTCTCCTGTATGACTCAGGGTAAGTGATTTACCATTTCTGGGCCTCTGTTTACACCCCTGGAGGCAGAGTGAATGCTGGAGTCCCTGAGCAGTTACCATGTGCCTTTTCCCATAAGGCCTCTGCACATGTTGCCTATGCTGCCCTCCATTCTGCAGACCAGGGAACAGAGGCACAGGGAGACTGACAATTTTGTCCAAGGAGTGGGGGAAACTCAGGATTTGGAGCCGGGCAAGCTGAAACCAAAGCCCCCCTTTTAACCACTACTCCCTCCCACACTGTCACTCAGAGGCTATCAACACAGCATGTGGTGCTCTCTGGGGACTTCCCTGCTCTGAGCTCTTTGGTTCCTTCTTGTTTAGAGGCACCTGTGATTCTGGGGCACACACTGGTCCTTTCCACTCTCTCATAGCCTTGTTGGGTTTTTCAAAAAAATCCCATTCCTTTTTTTGCTGACCTCATTAAACCACTCACCTAGCTGCCACCCTGATGAAATATAACCTCAGGGAAATCATGGAGTAAAGGATTTACTCCAGGATTCAACTCCCCAGTGGTCTCAGGAAAGTCACCTCCCCTCTGTGGGCCTCAGTTTTCTTACCTGCATAGTGGGGGTGGGAAAGCTTGGTGAACATGAAGCAAAGCTTGTGCCCCCGCTGTTGGCCGAGTGTCAAACACCTCTCACCTCTCTGTCGCTGGGCATCGGAGAAGGGCCTGGAGCAGTGGAAAGGCCACCTCTGGACAGTCCTATCCCATGTTTCAGCCTCACCATATCCATTGTCATGGGTCTCATGGTCCTGCAGGAGAGGATCGCTGCCAGCTTCTTTCTCCAGCCCAAGCTGGGCACAGCTGATAAGCAGAAGCCCTTGGCTCTGAACAACAGGTGAGGGTGAGGGAGGGAACGAGGGGATTGTATGGCTTTAGCTTTGATGGTCTCCCAGCCCTTCCCCTTCACCTAGGTGGGTTCCTGGGAAGGCTCTCCCCTCTCTACAAGGGTGTGGCACAGTGGGCCAGGGGAGGGCTCTGGGGTCCAACTGCTGGGCCAGGTCCTGGCTCTGTCCACTGAGCTTTGTGACCTTGTAGGAACTTCCTGAACACTTATAAACCTTAGTCTTCCCACTTACAATTAATTGTGCATACCTCAAAGAAGTGTTGTAGGGGTGAAATATGTTAAAAAATGAACTTTGGACAATAGTGCTTGGCACATCCTTTCTAATTCACTCATTCAAAGCCATCCACTCATTGAGGGACCAATATGGGTGCTCCAGGCAAAGAGATAATCCCAATGCAACCTGCCTGAGAGATGCTCAGTGCTCTGGAACAGACAGGTAGACACGAAGACAGAGGACTCTGGATGGTGCAAAAGGGTTACAAGAGAAACCTGAACAACAGTGCAAAAGGGTTACAAGAGAAACCTGAACAACAGAGGAAGAGAGACAGGGTGGCGGAGGAGAGGCGAGGGTGTTGGTTCCACCTTGGATGGGCAACTTGGGCTGAGATCAGAGTATGGTAGGATTTCTGCCTGTAGAAAGGCAGTGAGGGCATGGCTGGCAGCCAGCACAGCAAGGATGAAGAGAGGTAGCCACAATAGGGCACGGTGAGTCAGGAAGAAAGTGAGAATCTCAAACAGCTGCCATGAAGTGGCCTTAGACATTGAGGGACAGAGGGAGGGGACACAAAGTGACAAGATCAGAAAGCCCCATCTCAGAGGGGCCCTGAAACTCAGCATGCAAAGTGTGGGCTTTATCTGAGAGGCAACAGGAAATCACATGATCCGGTGATCCTTCGGGAAGTTTCGTCTAGAAGACTTTAGAACAGCTCCATTTTGCAACAGACAGTGGGAAAGCCACCTCCCTCTGTATGGTCACTGAACCAACTGCAGCTCCATGAGATTTCTTATCCTGCAGGGTTCCTCAAGCACATGCATCAATGAAACAGAGTCCCCACTAACCCCTGGCCTGCACTGTGCTCAGCGTCCTCAAAGCTGGGCCTGCGCTGGTCCTTACACCAGTGCTGTGTCTGGGAGCACTGGCTCCCCTTATGGCACAAGGTTGTAAAGCTATGAACCAGAAGTTACAGGATTTGATTACCCACCTTGCCTGGGTACCTGGCCTAGTGAAGGGAGCTGTCTCAGCCGGCTTCTGTCTGCAGGAGAGCGTTCCACAACTTCAACTACTTCCTGTTCTTCTACAACGTGCTGCTGGGCCTGGGCGCCTGCCTCTCCAGGCTACTCATCAGTTGCATCCTGGGCACGTGGCTCATCGCGCGCATTGACAGGACCATTATGCAGAGCGGCTACGAGGGAGCAGACATGGGTGAGAGCCCTTGCCCTCACGGGCAGGCCAGTCTTGCACCCTGTGGCAACTACCAGGCCCTTGGCTTATGCTCAGAGCTAATCTTCTGATGGAGGCCATGAAATGTATGCTGCCCACTGCTCAGAAGGAAGTTTAAGGCTATTAAATGCCTACAAGGCCTTACAGGAGGGCTGTCAGAGGTAGCAGAAGTCTATCTAAACAGATTATTTTAGGAGTGTATGGATCTGACCATTTTGAGAAAGAACACATCTCAGAATTATTAGCATTGTTAGTTGCAAACTTTGTTAAGAAAATGTTCTGTTCAGTTGAAATACTCCAAAATCAAAGCCCTTTGTGAGGAAGTGAACGTAGTTTTTCTTCCTATCTCTGGATCACAATCATCCTTCACTCACCATCCCATAAATGTACTGATGCCTTCTCAGTGTTAGCCACGGCTGCTCCCAGCTCCTAGGAGCTTTGAGTTCCCCTTAATAGGAAAAGATTAGAATATGATTTCTGAGAATTTTCCAGATACTTGGCAGAGACTTGGGGACCACTGGGGAACAAATTGGCTCTGTAGTTATATCATAAAGTACAAACCAGGCAGGTCAGCGGCACTGTCTGGCTTGACCTGCCTCTGGATTTCAGGGTTCAAGGCATGGATTGGCATGCTCTACGTGGACCATTATCACACCAACCCTGTGCTTGTCAGCTTTTGTCACATCCTGATCACAGATCACAGGGAGAGGAAGCTGCAGCAGGCCATCAAGTACCTAAACCCATCGGCAGGTAAAGACTCCTGTCTGAGCCTACAAGGGTTCAGATGGTGGGAAATAAACACCCTTAGGTTCCTTGGGGTTCCTGAGATGCCCCAGATTCCACTTTCCTGCCGCCCTTTCTCCATACTCTATGACCAGCTTAGGAGGCTTAGCTCTCAGTCAGCCTGGCTGGGGGACCTGCTCAGGCCTTGGGTACTTGTCCTGCTAACCAGCCTCCTCCCTCGCCTAGAAATGAACTCCAGTTCTGTTAGCAGAGTCCTCCATTTCCCAGTTGTTTGAGACTCCAACCCGCATCCCAGGCTATGTGACAACAGCCCTGGGCTAAGTTCTGAGTATTCTGCCCTGCTGCTCGCCATGAGCTCGCTGAGGCTCTCTTGTGTCTTCAGGGTGCAGACCGTGTTCACTGCTGTTCCCACTACGGGTGGTCACCCAGTTCTGAGGCAAAACTCACATCCCTCCAACCTCACCTTCCCAGGAGTCCAGCTCCTTCTGCCACACCTCACGCCTTCCAGGCAGCTCTTCCCAAGGCCTTGGAGAACAGCAGGGGCAAGCTGCCCCCTCCCTGGTGCCCCTCCAGTCTGTCTGCTCTGATTCTCTCCTAGGTCCACGCATCTCAGCCAGGTCCAGGACAAGGTGGCTTCTGCTCCAGACCCTAATGAATAACCCCAGACTCGTCACGCTCAGAAAACCAAAATCAGGGCATGGGTCCCAGGAGTTTACCCAGATTCTGCCAAATTGCTCAGAGTGCTGACACCGGCCCCCAACATCTGTTCCAAGGCCAGGCCAGACTGTCCGCCTCCCAAAGAAGACTAAGAGCTAAGTTAAGCCAGCAGCTGCCCCTACAATGAGATGGGATGGCGCAGCCCTGTCTACACAGATGGCAGAGAACATTGTCCACTCATGGGATGGCCACCTGGGCTGGGGCATGAAGTCTCAGGAGTATTTCACTCCCTCGGTAAAATAGATCAAAACTAAAGAAATGTCTGTTGAACAAACTTTGCCCATTAATGACTTCCACTCTCCATTGTAGGTCAGCAGCCTTGGGGAGTCACATGTTAAGAACCACTTAGTTTACATACAAGGCAGAACTTTGTATCACTGAGGAAGGTGGTAAAAGGTCTGCATCAGAAAAGTCTAACCATTAGATCCTCTCTCCTCTGGCACAGAGTGTAGCCTTCAATCCTACAGGGTCCTCACTGCTTTCTTCTTTCTGGACTTTATGGTAGGTGGGAGAGGAGGAACCGCATGACCCCAGCCCCCAGTCTGATAGGACAAGCAGGCACACATTGAGCTCTCTTTCCCAGGCTACTGGGATGGGAATGGGCAGAGCTGACTTGGGCCATGGTCACAAAAGAGACCCAGAAATTCTCTCTGACAAGGGTTGGGTCACTGGGAAAGCCACTTGTCTGAGAATGTAGACTGGGTAGATAGGCATTCTGGGTGGGGAACAAGAAGAACAAAGTTATCTGAGTGGATGAGCCCCAAGATGTTTGGGGAGGGAGAGCCACGTGGCAGGTGGAGGTTCAGTGTGCTGGGAGGCCCGAATCCCAGGTGGGATGCTTGGATATTTGACCCTGTGTAGGGCCAAGTACTCACCCCAATTTTTCATGCTGAAGAATGAGGACCTGTCCCAGAACCTGTGCAAAATCTGTCCAAAATTCCTGATGAAGCTTGTGCAAGTATTATAAGGACCCACCAACAGGGCAGAGGGGAATCTCTAGCCACTTCATGTCCCAGAGTGTAGAATAGAGCATAGGGGTAAAAGTGCACCAAGTGATGTGGGCAAAATCCAAGTATCACTGCTGGCCATGAGTACTGAAAACAGTATCAGTAGACACAGTATACTATCCCAGCCCTGAGTCATATATTAGCAGTGATAAGATTAAGGCAAGACAGAAGTGCGGTAAACAGGATGTGTTAGGAGTTCAATCCTGCAGTTAAAGAAAAACTGTTTGTTTTTTAACTTTTACTCTCCCTTGGAAGCTTTCCGCTATGCTGCCTGAGATTTTAATAAAAGCCAGTGAAGAATGTTGGAGGGGGCCACACCCTTGTTGCTCCTTGTGGAGTGCCTGCTGTGTTGGCCTCCCCAGTGCAAACTGACTGAGTAGATGTTATTCATTTGCATCAAGTCACACAGACACCACAGTGATTTTAATTTGGCTGATAATTAAACATGTCATATAAACCCAGTCCTATTGCAAGGTGTATTTGCTGGTGTTGTCTCTTTTAGCCTAATCTCCACAACTAATCTCCATTCTGCTTGTAGAAACTTAGAAAACTAGGACTCAGAGTGTTGGACTCTCCAAACCCCACTTTGTAGCTGTGTGACATTGACTGAATTACTTTGCTATCTTTATTCATTTTCCTTACCTATAAAGAAGATAATATCCCCTAACACCCAACATCATTTTGAGGAAAAAATTAGTTTATACATATGAATGCCTTAAGCTAGTATCTGACATATCCAAAACTCTCAGTAAATATCAGTTATTTGTCATAATTCTTTGTGAATGATCTGATTAATATCTACTCACCCCTCATTTAGGTATCAGCTCCATGAAGAAAGACAACTTCCTAGATTTTGTTCACCCACTGCCAAGCACATGCCTGTAACATAACAGAATGTTGGAATAAATAAAAGAATGAGGCAGAAATGAAGAAATCTTTTGACAATGAATTTGCTTACCAAAATCGATCATCATGGTTTGAACGAGTACTAAGTTAATACCCATGGGAAGCCCATGGCGAAATGGAGAGGCTGACATGTGAATAGTTTTCTGTGATC
Source organism: Perodicticus potto (assembly GCA_963574655.1). Lineage (NCBI taxonomy): Eukaryota > Metazoa > Chordata > Mammalia > Primates > Lorisidae > Perodicticus > Perodicticus potto. Next base: position 5,755 of record CAUYRH010021318.1, on the reverse strand, counting down.
TAACCCTCTACATGTAGCATGGGCTTGTATGAAGTTCTCTGGGAACCTGGAAAAGGAAACTACTAATTCTGCCTGTGTAAACTTAAAGAAGACTTCTCAGGAGAAGGGGCAGTGGGCTGGAATCTGCAGATATGACGTGGGCATTTCTCCCAAGTGTTGGGTGAAAGGCAAAGCATGACAGCTCTGAAGTTCTGTGTTCTGGGAGTTTGGAGATCATGCTAGATGGAGACATCACAAAGAAACCTTATTTCAGGGCCACTAGGCCTCTTGTTTTCAAGGATCAAGATGAGGTAGCCATATAATATGTTAAGAGAAATAGGCACTATTGACTATACTTGGGACATACACCCAATAGCCCTCTTTGCTTCAAGATTTATCAGTAGACTTATAGACTGGAAGGCCCTAAATAGTGAGTTACAAAGTGGGATCCATGAGAAAGTATGCTGTACTCCAATCACTTCAGACCATTCCCAATTTATACAGACAGAAATCTAGGGGAATTGTATGGAAAAGGACATTAAGAGTGTGTGATAATGGTGGAAGGAAGATAAAGTTGGATCAGGTTGTATTCATCATTTATGAACAAGTCACTGCTGTATTTTCAGGACTTACAAAGGGCTTTAACAGTTGGTTAGAGGAAACACGGGCCAGAAGTGGCCCACACTAAATGAAGTTGAACTGCCTTGGTGTACTATAGAGAGTATCCACAGACTTAGTGAGATTGGAATGTTAGAGTGGATTGATCATGATGACTTGCTCCCTTCCCACCCATTGTTCCAGAGGATAAATCCTTCACCATGACTGTGAGTGATAACTTCATGAGGGGGCCTTAGAATCTTTGAAGATGCTCTATAGTTTCTCTTCTCTGTAGGTCAGAAATTACAATGGGAACTGCTATCACTGAACTGGGATTCTTACATGCAATGGGGTTAATTGGATCCAAGGGATGACAGGGACAATGGCACTTAATCCTCAGAGACGAGGTGGGCACAGTTATAATATTGTATAGTGGAGTCAAAGCAGTAATCAGAATTGTCTAACCTACAGAGACCTGTGGTTTTAGCTAGTTGATTATGGTGTATCCAGAAGAGAAATAGGTCCTGGTCTAGTCATTTTGACTTGATCTATATACATTGACTAGTTCTAGGTCAAGTGTATAAAACTCTAACTTGAATCTTCAAAATAGAATATCCTGGTCCTTCAATTCCCAGGCTTGAGCCGTTTTTATACACAGAACACCTTGAATGAAGAGGAGGATAAGTCTCCTTGAGAAAGGACCTAGCTACAGCACAAAAAAATTTATATTGTAACCTTTCCTCCAGCATTCCCCAAAGGGGCCTACTGCCTTTTTACTACAGTGATCTTACATTAGAGAAAGGAAATAATCAGAGTTTCAAGGATTATTGGACACTAGCTCTGAACTGACACAGACTCAGGAGACTAAAAATGGTACTGTGTTCCACCAGTCAGAATAGAGGCTTAGGGAGTTCAGGTAATCACTGGAGTTTAGCTCAGGCCTATTTCATAATAGGTCTAGTGCAGCGGTTCTCAACCAGTGGGTCGTGACCCACAGGACCTGTATTAAAGGGTTGTGGCATTAGGAAGGTTGAGAACCACCGGTCTAGTGGGTTCCTGAAACCGCTCATAGTTTTTCCCCCAGATTCCAAACTGCGTAATTGGAATAGATTTGCTTAGCAACTGGCACCATCCCCACATAGGTTCCCTGACCTTGTGGAGTAAGGGCTATTATAGTAGTAAAGCCAAGTGAAAGCCACCAGAATTGCCTTTACCTAGGAAAAGAGTAAACCAAAAACTATGCTGCCTTCCTGGAGGGACTTCAGAGATTCACACCCCCATCAGGGACACGAAGAATGAAGGGGTGATGAATCCTCTCACATACCCATTCAGCTCATCTTTTGGCCTGTGCAGAAAACAGATGGGTGTTAGAGAATAATGGTGGATTATCATACAGATGAGCAGGTGGTGATGCCATTTGCAGCTGGTATACCAGATGTTGTTTTGTATTTGAGTAAATTGATCCATACCCTGGTGTCTAGGCAGTTATTGATCTGGAAAATGTTTTTTTCTCAGTGCCTGTTAGAAATTACACCAGGGCCAGTTTGCTTTCCATTGAAAAGGCCAATAATACACTATCTTGGGGTATTTCAACTCTCCCATCTGATGTCATTATTTTAGCGCACAGGGACCTTGTTTGTCTAGTGTTGTATTACATTTAAGACATTATACTGATTAGACACAGTGAGCAATGAAAAGCACTATTCTTCTTGATAAAGTCATTAGTAGTCCTTTTATTAAAACATTAGCATGTCAGAGGTGGGAAATAAATCTGATGAGAATTTAGAATCATCCCACCCCAGTGAAATTCCTAGGAATTCGGTGATTTGGGCATGTTGAGATATGACTTTTGAGGTGAAGGATAAGTGGTTGCTCCTGACTCTTCCTTCAACCTAAAAAGAGGCATTGTCTAGCAGTGCACTTTGTATTTGGGGACAACATATTTCTGATTTCAGCGCCTTACTCCAGTTCATATAGAAAGTGATCACAAAGGTGCTGATTTCAAGTGGGACCCAGAAGAGGAGAAGGTTCTGCAAAAGGTCCAGGCTCCCATGTCAGCTGTTCTGTTACTCAGATATAAACCAGCAGATCCAATAGCGCTTGAAGTGTCAGTGACATTTGGAGTTGTTAGATGCTGTCACAGGACCTTATGGGTGACTCACATTGCCAACACAGGATTTTGCAGACAAACCCCGCCACCCCCTGCAGACAACTACTCTCCCTTGAGAAACAGTTTTTGGCCCACTACTGGGCCTCAGTAGGCACTGAATATTTAACTCTGGGCAACTTAGTTTCCCATGATGAACTGGGAGTTACCTTACCCATCAAGCCATGAGGTTCGTTGTGCACAGCAGCAATCCATCCTCAGATGGGTGTGGCGTATACAAGGACAGGCATGGCAGACCCTGGTGGTACAGTTAAGTTACATGAGGAAATGGCCCAAATGTCCATGTCTCTACCCTTGCTGTATCACTGTCCTTCCAGATCACATCTATGACTTTGTGGGACATCAACTGATTGAAGAAGAGAAAATCTGGGTCTAGTGTATATATGGATCCACATGATGTGCAGGCCCTATGTTAAAGGGACAGCTGCAGTACTGCAGTGCCTTTGTGGGACATTCTTACCAGAAAACAGAAGACAAATCCTCTGAGTGGGAAGAACTTTGAGCATTGCATATGGCATCACATAGCTCACATGACATAGAGACATGACTCTATTCCAATTCACAGAGCAATGAGTTTGCTGTATGATCAGGAACTTGGCGAGAACATGATTAGAAAATTGGTAACAAGGAGGTGTGAGGAAGAGGTACATGCATAGACCTTTCTGAATGGGCAAAAAAATGGTGAACACATCTGTGTTCCATGTGAATGCTTACCTCACAGAGGAGGAGCTTAATCCCTTGTATAGGATGAGCCGTTCTGTGGGTACCAGTTGGCCTTTTTCCCCAGCCACTCCTGTCAACACTCACGGGGCTCATGAACAAAATGGCCACGATGGCAAGGATGGAGGCTCTGCTTGGGTCAGTAACATGGACTTCCAGACATGAGGACTGACCTAGCCTCCACCACTGCCAAGCACCCAAACTTCTGCAGCAGAAACTAAGACAGAGTCCCCATATGGCACCATTCTCCAGGATGATTACACAGCTACAGAGAGGGTGCTCTGCAGGACTTCTACCATGAAAGAGGCAGCATTTTGCTCTTCCAGGGGGCAGATGCTTAACTCTGGATGCAGATTCTCCTTCACTGCATGCAGTGCTTCTGTGCTTACCACCTGTAGACTCACAGAGTGACCTAGCTGTCATGGGATCCCCAGCATTGCCTATGGCCAAGGAACACACATCGTGGCAAATGAAATGTTGCAATAGCCCATGTCCATGGCACTTGCTGATCTTACCACATTCTCCACCATCCTAAGGCAGCTGGCTTTTGAAAACTCACTGGCTTTGTTACCTAGGTTGTCATTGCCACTGGTCAGGGTCTGGGACTGGTTGGTCTCTGCCCTGGCTTATCTAGGTTCCCCACGGACAGCTATGCTACCTTGCTCAGGAACAATTGCTCTTAGGTGCCTGAGGGCTATTTATCTTAGCAGAAGGGAGGGAGAGAGACAGATAGTCTTTGAGGGTGAAGTAATCTTAGAATAGATCTTAGTCTTTAGCAGAGCTTAGTAAGCTTCAGCAGAGATACATGCTGGCGTTTTGCAGTCAGGAAAGGAGACAGAGTCAGAGTAAGCGGATCCATGGTAGAATGTGCGCTCCTGACTGCCTTCTCCTCCAGCCTAATATAAGGCTGATCTCGTGCCTTTCAACTCCACAGGTGTAGAGACTGCCAATTCATTAATGCTCTCATCTCAGGAGTTCTCTCATGCTTGTTAGGAGAGGTAAATCCCTCCCCATGCCCTTCCCAATAATGGAACCAAGGTGTTCCATTATTGAGCTATACAGATGGGTTTTTTTTGTTTTATTATTTTTTTTGAGACAGTCTTACTCAGTCACTCTGGGTAGAGTGCCCTGGCATCATAGCTCACAGCAATTTCAAACTTTTAGGCTCCAGCGATCCTCTTGCCTCAGCCTCCTGAGTAACTGGGACTACAGCTGACCACCACAGCACCTGGCTATTTTTAGAGATAGTGTCTCCATCTTTGTCAGGTTGGTCTGGAACCTGTGAGTTCAGGCACTCAAACTGCCTTGACCTTCCAGAATGCTAGGATTACAGGCATGAGCCACTGTGCCTGGCCCTAAGTTTTTTAATCTACTTTTTTTTTAAAATCATAGCTGCGTACATTAATGCAATCATGGGGTACAATGTGCTGTTTCATATACAATCTGAAATATTTTCATCAAACTGGTTAACATAGCCTTCATGGCATTTTCTTAGTTATTGTGTTCGAGGCATCCTCAAACTTTTTTAACAGGGGATCAATTCACTGTCCCTCAGACCATTGGAGGGCTGGACTATAGTTTGAAAAAAAAAACTATGAACAAATTCCTATGCACACTGCACATATCTTATTTTGAAGTAAAAAACAAAATGGGAGCAAATACAATTCCCACCACCGCATGTGGCCCACGGGATGTAGTTTGAGGACCCCTGGACTTAAGACCTTTATTTTCTGCATTTAGTAAGTTTCACCTGTACCCTTCTAAGATGCACCGTAGGTGTGATCCCACCAATTACCTTCCCTCCACCTAGCCTCTTACCTCCCCCCCTTGCCCCTTTGCCCATATTGGTGTGGTATAATTGGGTTATAGCCTTCATATGAAAGCTATAAATTAGTTTCATACTAATACATTCCTTTTGGAAAGATGTTTGGAGAATACTTAGAGATCTAAAAATAGACCTGCCATTCGATCCTATAATTCCTCTACTAGGTAGGTAGGGTTTTTGTTCGATCCAGAAGAACAAAAATCACATTATAGCAAAGATATTTGTACCAGAATGTTTATTGCAGCCCAATTTATAACTGCTAAGTCATGGAAGAAGCCCAAGTGCACATCAACCCACGAATGGATCAGTAAATTGTACTATATGTACACCATGGAATATTATGCAACCTTAAAGAAAGATGGAGACTTTACCTCTTTCATGTTTACATGGATGGAGCTGCAACATATTCTTCTTAGCAAAGTATCTCAAGAATGGAAGAAAAAGTATCCAATGTACTCAGCCCTACT
>CAUYRH010021316.1:0-15449 GCA_963574655.1 Perodicticus potto | reverse complement strand
TTTCTCTTTTGTCTTGTGATTTTTTTTGAGGTGAAATTTAAGATTTTGTGTGAGTAGTACTATTATACCTATCTTGAGTGTCTTGCTTGTACTGTATCACATCATACCTTTGTTTAATTCTTAATAAACTGTTCACTTGTTAAAAAAAAAAGTCCTTGGCAAGACCTCAGTTACTTCCAATTGGCCAAAGATGGGACAATTTCAGCATCAGTAAGGACGATATGTGCAAAAGAGAGAAACATCAAATGTTTACTTCTATGAGATCATAATGATAGTAAAAATTTCTTTGAAGTTCGCTGGTGAAACACCTCAATATTTTGAAAGCTGATAAACCAAGAGAATCAAGAATTTTTCATGTTTTTTATAAAATCTGTGCCCATGGATATTGACATGGGAAAATTTCTCTTTAGAGGAGTATTTAGCTAGTAAAGAAAAAATGATAGAATTTAAAGTATCACCATTTGTAACTACTAAAATATTGATGCATATGAGCGGTGAACACTTCACAAGAAAAACAACCAGGTCTTACGTGTGTCTTGATGAAAGGACACATTTTTACCTATGGAGATGTCTTGTCTAAGCAAACTAACAAAGAAAAGAAAAAATACAGTGAGAATCTGATAAAACCTTTAGATCTAACTTACAGGAAATTCAAAAGGCAGAGAAACATTTTAAATAACACCATGGAAATGTAAATACGGACTTGGGGAAACTCCACAGAGCAGAGACAACTCACTTCTTAAAATATTATTTTTCAAAGAAAAAACCAGAGACAGGCCAGGCAGTGGCTCATGCCTGTAATCCTAGCACTCTAGGAGGCCAAGGTGGATCGCTTGAGCTCAGGAGTTCGAGACTAGCCTAAGTAGGAGTAAGCTCCCGTCTCTAAAAATAGCCAGGTATTGTTTTGGGCACCTGTTAACCAACTACTTGGGAGGTTGAGGCAGGAGGATCACTTGAACCCTAGAGTTTGAGGTTGTTGAGAGCTATGATGCCAGGGCACTTTGCCAAGTGTAAGATTCTGTCTGCCAAAAAAAAAAGAAGTAAGATTCTGTCTGCCAAAAAAAAAGAAAAGAAAAAGAAAAAAGAAAAAAGACAGAAGGGAAATGTATAAGTTTATATAGACAAGAGACATATTAATCAGGTGGCGCCTGTGGCTCAAAGGAGTAGGGAGCCAGCCCCACATACCAGAGGTGCGGGTTCAAACCCAGCCCTGGCCAAAAACTGCCGAAAAAAAGAAAAAAGACATATTAATCAATTTATTCAACAATTTGGATTGATATGAATCTTGACTCAATAATTTACTGAAAAATCATAACACGATCAGAACATAGGCCATATCACTGACTTGGTAGCTGATGATATTAATGACTTATTTTTAATTATTTGTTTTGATAATTGTATAGTGCTTATGTCTATAAAAAGATGCCTTATTTTTATAGATATAGTCTGACATACTTATAGATAAATTTGCTTTCAAGTAATCTGGGTTATGGATGCAATAAAATGGACTGTGTACTATGACTTATTGAAGCTGAGTGGTAAATATACAAGAGTTTGTATATTCTGTCTACTTTTATGTTTCAAATTTTCCAGAGTTAAATGTTTAAAATATAAAAAAGAAGAAAAAGAGCTCTAGCATTGAATAAATAATGGACCTAGGAATCCTCATGCATGCACAGTTCAGAGACTTAGGCTTTATAGCTGGTAGTTCTAACAGCAGACAGGGCAGAGTAAAGGCCTAAATGACTCACTCTTTTACCAAAAGCTTAAATTAGGTTTTTTTCAGTCACCACTGAAATCCAAAGAACTTTAAATCTCCCTCAGGAAAATTCATCTGTCTCTCATACACACATTTCAAATGTCATTGAAATCTGTTAAAAATCTTACAAGTTATAAAAACCAACATAATGACCATAATTTTCTTGCAAATTGAAAGACTATCCCCAAAATAGACTTTTAGCTTATCTTAAATAGTGTGCTTGATCTGACCCAAAGAATTATATCTATTATTCTTTTTAGATATAATCTTAAACAAATATGAAAAGCCAAGTGCTCAATTTGAAAACTTGAATTCACTTTATTCAAAGAGACAAATAATTGTATGTTGAATATTAATATATTCAACACAAGGCATTGTTTTTGTTTCTGGTTGTAGAATTCATAGTGCTTTTGTTAGGAGGTCAAGTGAAATTAACGTAAAAATACAAAAGACATGTCTCTAAATCTACTATGAGATTTCATAATCTTCTATGGTATTTAGGAAGACAATGACATTTTTGAATAAAATGCCTTCCTTTTCCCTCTCTTGGGGACTAAATGGTCAATGTTTAATTGTTTCATCAAAATCCCATCTCACAAGTGGGAATGGTCTCAGGAGGCTGTACAACGCATTCTTCTAATGATATCAGCTAGTGGCCAGCAGGCTGGGATACTACCTTTGTGAAAGAATGGGTTGCATTACTCACCTCCTCTGAGGTACTCTGGAGGCATATTTATTTTGAAAATGAATACTAATAAAAATGAATTATTTTGAGAATTGTAGACTCTCCTTAAAACCATAAGAGACATCCCTGTGTGTACACCAAAACTTGGTTTAGAAGTCATTGACTTAGAACCTACTTTTAAGATTTTAGAATTTGGAAGGGGCCAATTAATGAAAACAACTGAAAAATTTTATTTATAGGCCTTGGTGTCACCAGTAGCCTTTGGTGCTTCTATACCTCTGCAAACACTCAGCTACTTGGTTTTGCATGTGAAGACATTCCAGTGTCTTGAGGCCTTCTTAGCTGCTGTTTCAAATGAAAAAAATGAATGAATGAATAAATCTTTGAGAAACAAACAAACAACAACAAAAAACATCTGGCCCTAATAACTCCTTCCTAAATAGCTCGGAAGGTTTTTTTGTTTTTTTCTTCTCCTCCACCTTGAAGCACCATCACTGAACTCTTCCTTGTTAAGAAACACATTGTTGAAACTTAAGTGATGCTGCAAATTCTGAGAAATACTGCACATCTCTATAATATTAAAGAGATATAATATAATATAAAAGAATATTATATAAATTATAATTATTATATAATTTATATAATCTTATATATTATATAAATATTTATATTGGATAATATAAAAAGAATCCAAGAATCCTGAAATTTTTTCATAGATAACTACACAAAACAAATTCTGCACTGCTGTCTTAAAAGTTGGGATGTGATGCGATAGGGAGGCAGGGGAGGGGAACAAATGACACAGCTAGAATAGTCCTAGAATGGTCTCTAAGTGATGGTAAGAGGTGGCTATTTGACAATTTGGACGCCTACAGAGTTGCATCTCAACTCTTTATACATTTCAATTATTTTTATATGCTCTGAAACCTGCAGTTCTCAAAAGCACAATACTAACCTGTGAGAGCCATGTTACAATTTGTGCAGTAATTTCTTGGTTGTCACAGAGGTGGTGGGGTCCTACTACTATTATCAGACTTCAAAATTAGAGATGTATTTCTCTAATAATTAGGGATGATGAGCATTTATTTACATGTTTGTTAGCCATTCATTTGTCTTCTTTAGAGAAGGTTCTATTCATGTCTCTTGCCCATTGATACATGGGATTGTTGGCTTTTTTCATGTGGATTAATTTGAGTTCTCTATAGATCCTGGTTATCAAGCTTTTGTCTGATTCAAAATATGCAAATATCCTTTCCCATTGGGTAGGTTGTCTATTTGCTTTGGTTGTTGTCTCCTTAGCTGTACAGAAGCTTTTGAGGTTAATTAAGTCCCATTTGTTTATTTTCATTGTTGTGGCAATTGCCATGGCAGTCTTCTTTATGAAGTCTTTCCCCAGGCTGATATCTTCCAGTGTTTTTCCTAAGCTTTCTTTCAGAATTTTTATTGGGTCATGCCTTAAATTTAAGTCCTTTATCCATCTTGAATCAATTTTTGTGAGTGGAGAAAGGTGAGGGTCCATTTTCAGTCTTTTACATGTGGATATCCAGTTCTCCCTGCACCATTTATTGAATAGGGAGTCTTTCCCCCAAGGTATGTTCTTGATTGGTTTATCGAAAATTTGGTGGTGGTAAGTTGTTAGTTTCATCTCCTGGTTTTCTATTCGATTCCAAATGTCTATGTCTCTATTTTTGTGCCAGTACCATGCTGTCTTGACCACTATGGCTTTGTAGTGCAGCCTAAAATCTAGTATGGTGATGCCCCTAGCTTTGTTTTTATTACTAAGAACTGCCTTAGTTGTGGTGTTTTTTTCTGGTTCCATATAAAACGCAGAATCATTTTTTCCAAATCTTGAAAGTACGATGTTGGTATCTTAATAAGGATGGCATTGAATAGGTAGATTGCTTTGGGAAGTATAGACATTTTAACAATGTTGATTCTTCCCAGCCATGAGCATGGTATGTTCTTCCATTTGTTAAGATCCTCTGCTGTTTCCTTTCTTAGGATTTCATAATTTTCCTTATAGAGGTCCTTCACCTCCTTTGTTAGGTATGTACCTAGGTGTTTCATTTTCTTTGAAGTTATGGTGAAGGGAGTTGTGTCACGGTTCCTTTTTATTATGATATTTTGTTTGGTCAGAACTGTAACTGGTTCCATAAGCAAGAATACATTTTTTAAATATTCTTTTTGTACTTCTCTTATGTTTCAGGTTCCCAGACCAATAAGAGTTATTGCCCAGAACTTTGTAACTTTCTATGGCGCTGATGCATTCCCTTTGATTTTTTTCCCCAGGAAGGTGGGAACCTTCTTTCAGCCGTGAGATAACTACTGAGCTTCATAACACCTATTTGTTCAGAAGAGACAAACATGCCACCATAGATAGTGAGGACCCACTGAGGACCCACTGAACCTGCACACAGGCTAAAAGGACAACCAATATTAACCCCTAGTTCATTATAATACTAAACTTCCTGTCGTGGGAGGGACTTCTCCACCATTTAGTTCTACCACACATTTTTGAAATAGGTGTCCTGGCATGATTCCTAACTGTGCTCTCGTGCTCTGCAGTCCACACCAAACAATAATGGTGTTCACTCCCTCGTGCATTATTCATTTTCACCTCCATAAAAGCCCCCTGACCGTTGGTCAGGGAGGTGGTTTTGAGGCAGTCTATGTCTCCCCACCCCCAGCAGATGCATCTTCTACAATAAATCCTTTCTTCTTGACTATTGCCTTTGTCTCAGTAATTAGCTTTTTAGGTACAAGCAACATGAACCTCACCCCCTGCCCCCTTGTGAGTTCATAAGAGAACTAGGGTTTTTACATCTCCCAAACTCTGGTTCAGTGCCTTTTCCACTTTATCATGTGAGCTTGGCCTTCATTTTCCAATCTAAACATGCAAGCCTGTTCTAGAAAACTCTACAGTCCTGTGAAGTTCTTCATTCTCTTCTTCCTCCTAGTGAAAGATGTAGGGGCCACTTGCCAGCAGCATCAACTCTACCCCCTCTGTCCATGTAGTCAACACATTTTTGTTGAGCAACTACTATGTACAGGTACTCTAGCAGGAACACAGTGGAGTACGAGACATTACACTCTATGTCCTCACGGGATGTTCAGGCCTGGAGAGGCAGTTTGGGTCAATGGAGCCCTCCTCTACCCTCTTTGGCCAAATGGTGACATTTAGAATTTAGGTGTGTCAAATGAGCCAAACTGGGAACTCCTGGTGTGCACCCGAGTGACCCAGGACAATGTTTTTCACCTGTCAGGTACCTTTACTTGGTGAACAAATGTTTCTTTTGTGTTGGTGTTTATGTTCTGCTCACCTTAGAGGTGTATCACCTGAAGGACACAAAGGGTGCCAGGGCCACTCTTTTGACATTAGCACCAGTGTGTGGCATGATGGCCTTTTACTCCAGACATTTCCGGACTATGGGTGCCATCCTGGGAAACTATAAATACAGAGTAGACATTCCATAAACCCGATTCAGTGGGGAGGATACTGTCCTGAGAGGCCTTGTCATGAGCAACATGGATGAGGCAGAGCTGGTGATGGCTCGTCTTCAGGGAAACCAGCTCTATTAGGGCCAGGAGACTCTAGCAGCTGTAGCATTATTACATCCTTGGGGAGTGAGGACTTCTAGAAGGGAAGCATAAGCCCAGGGAGCCAGAAGCTGTGAGGTTAAAAAACCCACTCACTTCTGCCAGGGTTGATTAGGAAAAGATCCTTGGAGTTATGTTTCAAAACTTGGGAAAAGTTTCAAAAAGAGGTGATAGAAATGAAAGAGTCTCTTTCAAGAGGAGAACTTCCCCTTGGTCTTTGGGGTCATTACCTTCTAGTGAAACCATGGAAAGTCAAGTCGATGTAGAAGGGCAGGTGCTTTCCGGCATCTGGGAGCTTTGGGGTCTCACCCTTATATCCTCCAACTGCTCAGTAGAGGTGAGAGCAGTCTGTTGCCTGCTAGCACACAGGAGTGTCCTCCGAGCTTTGTGACGTTTTGAGTTTCTGTGTTTTCACTGAGGAAACTGAGGCATGGAAAAAATGGGCACACTTTAAGCATAAAAAGTTTTAAAAATGGAATTTAATTAGTTAAAATGCAATCTAAAGGAAATAAGAAGGACACATCTCTCTTTTGTTCAAGTCGCTGCTCTTTCCCCACACCTGTCTCCACCTCACAGGTGTCTCCACCCACAGGCCCTGCAATGTGCCAGACTGGGCCTCAGGCCAGACTTTCTTAGATGAAATGGAGGCTGCCAGATGGCCCCACCCACCCCTGTTCCCCCAAGCCCAAGGCCCCACCCTCCCTTCTCCTGGGAGGCACAAAGGGCTTCTGTGACTCAAGCACACTCACAATCCTCTCCTTCTTTCTAGCAACACAGAGTGAGGCCCTGGGGTGTGTCTCTTGGTGGTAACCTTTGGCCGCCTCGCTGTGTAGTGAGTGGAGTGGAGGTTGCCCCTCCTCCGCCCCTGGGGCAGCTCTCTAGACACGGGACACATGCACTTACTTTACTCCACAATAGACCATTTTGCAGAGATTCCAGAGGACCCTGTTTGGTTCCAGCTAAGGTTGAGGAGAGTTTTACACATCTTCATGCTGATCCTAGAAGATGTTTTTAATTCAATTTTACAGAGCAAGTCACAGAACCCAGAGAAGCTAGGTAACTTGCCCAAGGTTACATGAGCTGTTAATGCTATGATGCTAAGATTTTAGTGCAGAGCAGGCTGTGGCCCAAGTCTGTTAGTCTTCATTAGAATTTGTTACTTAGGGTCTGAATCAGCTGGCCCTGCCCCTGCCAGGTCAAGAGAGATTAGACGTGTCACCTGTCTGCTGCCTCTGCCTGTCTTCCACCCCCAAGCATCCTGTGTCTGCTATCAAAATTCCTGTTCAGTTTGGACACTGATGGGGGTTGTTTTGGGGGCAGCCAGACTAGCGTAAGGGGGTGAATGGTACAGAACAGAGCTTGAACTTCGGCTGCTGTCACTAAACTCAGTTCATCTCGAGCGTGGCTTTCCCAGTCTCGAGGCTTCACTCCCTCCACCAGCCAGACAAAGATGCCTGGCTGAGGAGCTGAGCACACAGACACGGAACATGGCCTGCTTCAAATCCCAACTCTGTCACGCACTAGCCATTAACCTTGGGAAAATCGCTTGAACTTTGTGCCTTGGTTTCTCATCTGTAAAACAGAGATCATAATAGCATCTACTTTATGAGATTGTGATGAGGGTGGAAGAAGTTTTTATGCATAATGTTGTTAAGAGAGTACCTGGCACAGGTGGTTTACAATCATTGCTATTATTTCTGGATTAAGTTTCTGAAATTCTATTATTTTCAAGTCCATATAGGGAAAATAACATAGTTGGAGTTTCAAGTTGAGTACTACTCCCTTGATAAGTATTTTTCTACTTTTTGCCTGTGTATGTGCCTGTGTGTGAATTGGCAGGTGGAGGTACAAAATCACAGGGAACATTAGAAGTAAGTTATCACTCTCTCCGTATGCGTGAGACATAAGATTTCCCAATATAGTGAAAAGAATAAACATTTTTAAATTTTTGTGTATTATATGCTCACAAGGCAAACTGCTTTGAGTCTATTCATTAGGAGCTAAAAAGTGTCCCAGAAGAAAATACACACTTATACAGTGGTAGGCACATTTTCCCCAAATATCCAGCAAGGATGACTATGAGACCAGTAAGAATAATAGAACAGAATACAGCAACCACCTTCTGAACACAAGATTAAATTATCAAGACAGAAAGAGGGAGAAAACAATGGATTTTGTTGGCACAAGTTCTGGCAGGAGAATTGCTCTGAGTGGCAGGAATGGGAAGCATGGGGAATGGGGTTACTGGACTGAAAATCCAGGGATGCCCAGGCCAGCTCTGTCTAATAAAAATACACATTATGTGGGTCTCATGCATAATTTCAAATTTTCTTAGTGCCCACTTCTTAAAAATCTAAAAGAGACACATAAAAATTAATTTTAGTTATTTTATTTAAGCTAACCTATCTAAAATATTAGTTTCACACAATGAGTGTAAAAAATGATTGAGATATTTTGCGTTCTTTTTTTCATACTAAGTCTTTGAAAGCTGGTATATATATGAGAGCACATCTGGGCTCAAACCAGTCATATTTCACCTGCTTGGTAGCTCCGCGTGGCCAGTGGCCCCCATACCAGAAAGCATAGACCGAAATTCACCCTTAGGAGTGCCTGTTGGCTGAATCTGGCAGAGCACGCACGGCTTGCTTCCCGGACGTCCAGAGTGGGACGAGTGAAGGAGGGAAAGAGGAGAACCGTTCTTCTTAGGAGTTAGGCAGAGAGATATGGAGTGCCCTGAGGTCAGGGACTCCTCCACCCATCCCGACTTCACATCATTGTACTCTCGGACCTGTCAGCCTTCATCTCGGATGCTCCCGGAGGGTCTGTGCTCCCAGGTACGGGCACTTTTGTTGAGTACGAATATAAAGCTCACATGTCGGCAAGCGGGCCTGGCCATCCTTCCAGCCTCAGCTCTGCAGCACAGAGCTCTCACACTCTCCTTGCCGTCCTCCTCCTACCATGATAAAAACTTTCTATATGGGGAAAACATAGTGTGAGAATGAAGGCAACTTCTGGTTCTGGCAGTGAAAGTAGAATACAAGGTCTGACGGTTAAGTTCACAAACTCATCCTGGGAAAAGTGCTTGGAAGGGCGGACTTGGGCGCAGGCGTCAGTGCATAGCTTCCCAAGGGGAGCATTTCAAAGGTGACCGTGGTGATGTTAAGTAATAAGGATGAGTTTTCTAGGATGAGTTCATAGACTTAATAGTTTGATCTCTATATGTTATATATTCTATGCACATTCTTTGCACTAAGATAGTCATTTTACAGGAAACACTGTGTGTTATAAGTGTGTTCACAGATTCAGGGATTCAAGAACGCAGCTGCGGCGCACTCAGTTTTATAGCAAAGCGTCTTCTCGAATCTGCTGTGGACAGCATTGAGCCTTCTTTAGTAATAGTCTCTGGATTTTACTTTCAGAACCAGCCCTTTCCACTGCAAGGCAAGGTTGACCATTTTCTTGGGACTGAAGGTTAAGGGGAGTGATGTAAGAATGGAAAACAATGGGAGTCATTTCAATCAGAAGACAGTGCCCTTCAGGTCCTATCTGACGCCTACCTGATACCCATTGAAGTCTAGTTATCCAGCTTTTCCTTCTATTCCCTGAGTTCTTCATGTTCTTCCAATAGATTTCATTCTCTGCGACCCTCCCCTCACCCTGCCCCAAGTTAGCTGGAATCTGTTTCTGTTTGTCTCAACCAAATGCAAACAGATGCACATTCTGAGCAGCAGGTGAGGTGTGATATGGCTTGTGCTTTGTTGTCTGAGGGAGCAAGACAGAAAAGGAAAATGGGGAGGGTTAAATGCTCAAACCGGAGATCCCTCCCAAGCCTCTGGTGGTGGCCAGGGGGCAGAAGCCTCACTGTTCGCAAAGCACTTTCTCATCTCCTCTCTCACATCCCGGCCCTCGTTATACTTTGGATTCTGCATTCTATTCAGGGAGGAGAAGTTAGAGGGATGCTGGCCATGAGGCTGCGTGTCTTTCATCTCATGTTTTACAGTCCCAGGACCTTTTTTTAAGAATTAAAAGGGACTGTAAAGAGATCACCTCTTCTCTCACTCCCTTCTTATGGTCTCAGCTCCTGATGAGGGTAGTAAATTGTTTGGATAGAGCTGGGGCCTGCTCTTTGGTATTTGATACACATCCTTGTTGCTCACTGTGTGGTCTTGGGATCAGAAGCATCTGTACCAGCTTCTCAGAAATGCATAATTTCTCAGGGCCCTGGACCTACAGACTCTGAATCCCCATCTTACCAGCATCCCCAGGTGATTCAATGCGCGCCCAAGTTTCAGAAGCGCCGTGTACACCTGCTGCACTCCTGCTTATCTGTGTTCCTGAAGGAATCAATAGTTCACTAAGCAAAGGTCCAGCTTTCAGTCCTGCTGATGGCTGTGTCCCTGCTGAAGCTCTTTCATTTTAAATCACTTTTGAGGATGATCCCTGCTGATTGTGAAATTGGAGCTTTGTCTTTTTAGTAAAACCACGTCTGTGTTTGACCTGAGGCCTTTATAGCTAATTAATTATAGAGCTGGCCTCCTGTTGCTAAGGGGAAAAAGGGGGCTCATCATAATTGATGAGTTTTATTAACCTATCCTTGATCCTTTTTTACCAACATCCATACTCAGATTTTATTTTTTATTACCTATTAAGGAGTGGATTCATCAATTTGTTTCTCGAGATGCAACAGCTGTTTGTGTGTTCCGATGTGGCCCTATGTCCCACACAGGTGAAAATGACTTGCTCCTGCTTCCAACAGTCTAGTTGGGGAGATATTATTACCCCAAATATTACATTTTATAGGGGAGAAAAGCAGGCCCCAGGGAGATGTAGGTACTTTTTGATCTCAGGACCTGGCCTAGGCAAAAGGGCCAGGAGAGGTTGAGGTCACAATGGTGGTCTGGGGCTGGCTGTCTGCAGAGCAGGCAGGCACCATGGTGGGGGGTCTGTCCACAGGTGGAGGGGACCACGTGTGGTCTTATATCTTGGGACTCAGGTCTGGGACTCAGGGACATGCATAATCAGGGTCAGATAGGCATAATGAAAGCAGAGAGAGAAATGAGACGACATACAACTTACTCGAGGCCTAGAATTCATAGCGTTTTAAGCTTTTCCAAGCACCCCATGAGGTAGAATTAATGACTGTCATACTGTACATATGGAAGATGAAGCTAATGGAGGTTATAAAATTCACCTCAGATCACACAGTCAGCAGTGGGCATTCAGGCTCAGGACCAATGGTCCCAGTGCCCACCTGTTTTGTCCTGTGCCCTACTGGCTACCTAATGTGCTGTCCCTTCTGATCGAGCTCAGGCTTGGTAGCAGTGATGGTGGAGCTGTACTCTTGAGGGAGATGACATGGTCCCAGTGGGGAGAAAGGAGGTGTACAGAAGCTGGGAATGAAACAGGACTCATAGGGCTGTAAAGTCATACACTAAGAATTGTTGGCACTGATGGAATCCAGATACTTGGGTTTTGATTCTGGACTCTGTCCTGTACCATGATGCTGGGGGAGTGTTATCATCTGCACCGCTTGAGGGGTACTGAGTTCAGACGGCAGGAATGACAGTAGGGCTCAGCTCGAGGAGAGACTCATGGTTGGAGTGATGAAAGGTTGGAGAGAGAGAGGCTTGGTGGGGCCAGACACAAGGAGAGGCAGTCTCCGTTGAAGTGAAATAGCTGGTTCCCTCACTCTTATAAACCAGGAATTGACAGGCTGCCCCTTTGGGTGTCCCTAGGGTAGGGCTGGTAGTGACTGGTCAGATTAGTAGCAAGCAAGTGAGATAGTTTTCAGCTGCTGCTGTTCTCTGCTCTTGCAAGACTGAACCTTTGGGTGACCCTGACAGCCAAGCCCCAGGCCATGTCTGGTGTGTACCAACAACCCCAGAGCACAGGGTCCCCTCCCAGCTGCCATTTCTGGGCCTTCACTGCCTCGACACAGCCCTGAGCATTTCTCCAGAACTTCCTGTGTGCCTACAGTCTCACAGACGCGGCTGGCCCCACCTGGGTCATGTGGAAGCGGCCCTGAGGGATAGGTGGGAGCTGGCTGTGCTATCCACCCACGTGGGTCATCTGGGCCTCACCACTCCCATTGGGCCCTGAAGCCAGGGGACCTGAGGCCCTCTATCCAAGCCAGCTCACTTAAAGGTCAAGGTGACCCAAAGGGGCTGATGGCCAAGACTCTTGATTTTTTTTTTTTTTCACTTTCCAAAAAATCCACACAAATGATGACTTCAGAACATTGTGTTCCAGAAAAAAACTGGGGAGGGGAACAAAGTCTTCCTTGGTCAGGGAGATGGAGGAGTAAGGAGTGCACCAGGAGTGAGGTCTTCAAGTCTCTGGAACGAGCATCACCACAGTCAGAAGACCACTACGTCCACCTGGCAGGGGCTGGAAAAAGGGATCAAACAAATGTCCCTGGGGTGAGGTGGAGGACACTAATCAAAGCTAATACTGGAAAGTTTCTGACATGTGGGCCTGGATAATATTCTTGCTGTAAAACAGAGTTTCTGGGCAGCTGCCATTCCCTCACAGCCCTAGAGGACAAAGACTGAAGCCACCACCTTTGTCTGCTCTGACTACTCTGGGCTCTTCACCATGACCCATCCTAATGAGTAATAGATTCTTCCTGTGTTTAGACAATTGTGAAAATACAACAACATTGTTTTAGAACAGTGTGTGGCATTGGTTTGGAGGTAGTGCAGTTATGCAAAGGATGTAAAGAGGTTTTTCCAGATTAGGGCTCAGGACCCTTGGGCACTCAGCTTTGAGCCCCTTTCCGGGCTCTGCTTTGCCTCCCTGCCATGTTCTCCTGAAGGGACTTAGGCCTGTGACATCTCATGGAGGAAATAAGCAGAGTGCTAAAGTCCAGGGAAAGAAGAAATTTTTCCCACAAAGCTGTACTAGCTGTAACCATTGGATTTTTAGAGCTATTCTCTAACATTGATATTCTGAGAGGTGCCCTCTGTTGTCCTGTGTCTCCTGGGACCCCTTACCTGCTGGCTTCTGACTGAGTCTGGCCAATGAGAACAGCAGAAGCAGGAGATGAGAGAAATGTCAGGGTGTTTCTTTCCTGCTTCTGAGACAGGCGGTATCCGTGGTCCTCCTAAGTACGTGTGGTTTTACCAGGAGGTCCATCCCCCGCCACCCCTCCCCATACTCAGTCTGGGTCCTGTACAGAACCTGTTTGGTTCTTTTAACCATCTTAGAATTAAGGGTCTGACGCCACTGTTACTAGGCTTTAGGCGTCCCTCCTTTGTAAATATTTCCCTGGATAAAGTCTCTTCATTTGGACCATCTGTGGGGCTCTGTTTTCCTGCAAGTTCCTAATGGAGCACCGTGGTGAAATGACCTGGGTTTTTAGGTTGGAGAGATCTGAGAAATGAATGTTCTTTTTAGAGTGTGACCCACAGGGACACCGCTTGTCCAGGCTGGCTCCCTGGTTATAAGGAGTCTCCCGGGAGAAGTAGATGTTGCACTCTGTGTATCACTGCTATTCTGGTTTGCTCCTGACTGTTGAGTTTGTCTACAGATCGTCTTTGTGCACATTGGCAATCTGCACGGGGGAGCACAGTGCAAAGGGGTGAGTTGTGACGAGAGCGTTTGAAAGCTCAGGGCACATGGTCGTAGCCAGAAGTGGCAGGGCAGTGAGCTCTGCAGAGGTGGAGCGTGGGAAGATGGGGCTGGGGGCTGGGAAGGGATCCAGCCTACCTACAAGCAATTGGGATAGACGATGAGGTGAGGATAGAAGTCCAAGCAAGAAGCCCCCTCAGGCTCTGCTGCAGAGGTCGCCCCTTACTAGGGCACCCCGCCAGGCAGGCAGGGTACAAAGGCCTGGCGATTTTGACCCCATGAAGGACACTTGAATTGGGTATACTTCCTGATGGACTGGACAGTGCTTTGTTTGACTCTGTACAATCCTGCAGCCTGCTCCTTTCCTCTAAGTAGCGGCCTCTGAGAAACACCTTGCATTCATACTACATCTCCTGTCTCTGCTTCCTGAGAGGCCGACCTACGAGAGGAAGTTTAGAAGGACTCAGAGCAAGAGCCGCAAAAGATCAACATGAAAGTTACAAGTTTTATTTTATGGATTTTGTGTGTTGCAAGGAGCTTTCAGATTTTCTTTGGATAGAGGCAGAGGAAGTCCAGGGGGCAGGAGAGCAGGGTCAGGTCTGGTCACTGCCCATCAGCTAGAGCTGTGCTCAGTCACGCTGTGGACAAACACGTGCAGGATTATTAGGATTATTTGGGACTCATTGGAGAAACAGGGACAAACAGAAGGAAAATAGGAGGTAAAATAAGCACTGTCCTTCTCCTCATTTTGCAAAGGAGGAAACTGACAGTGATAGGAGGGAAACTGAAGTTCTGTTCCAAGATGAATTTGAACGATCTGTATAGCTGATGGTAAGGGGAGATGATTTTTCACCTGAACTTGAAAAATGGTTCTGAAGAAGTGTATCCATTCCTGAGGGTTATGATTGAGGACCAAGCACCTTGGTGAAACGACCTGGGTTTTTAGGTTGGAGAAATGAATGAGAAATGAATGTTCTTTCTAGAGTGTGACCCACAGGGACACCCCTTGTCAACAGTCTTCCTGTCCTGACATCCTGGTACCTACACACCCACATGGGACTCAAACTGTGCCTTTTTCTCACACCTTGCCACTACTGGAAACTTTATGTCTAACCTCAAGGCCACTCATTTCTTCTTGTATGTATTCCTTCCTGCTTCCCTCCCCAGAAAGCTTTCTGGGAGTGTGCCTCAGTTCTATCCTGGTGCTACTACTTCTGAAGCAATGGGAAGCACTTAAAATATGACCCCCCCACCAAGTGGGTGAATGCTGAGAGGTGGTGTCTAAACCATATTACAATGGCCAAAGTCAATCAGAAATTTCCTGAGTGACCAGAGCCAGTGCTATAGAAATGACCAGTAAAGGGCCACTTCAGAGAAGACTGCCCCCAGCAGTACCACCAGCTGGGCAAGCCACCTGGCCCCTGTCCAGAATGCAAGGGTGACCACTGGAGGGTGGCCTGTCCCCAGAGGCGAAGGCCTCCTGGGACAGTGACCCCATCAGAGCCCAAACTGGACTGAGAGTGCCCGGGGCAAATTCTCATGGCTCCAGCTTGCGTCATCACCCCTCGAGAGCCCCAGGTTTGCCTTATAGTGGAGCGTCAGGAGAGAAAATTTCTTTTGGACACTGGAGCAACTTTTTCTGTACTTCTCTCTAATCCTGGTCTTTCATCTCCCAAATCCATAACTATACAGGGGGTCTCTGGACAGCCAGTTACCAAATTTTTCTCCCAGCCTCTAAGCTGCAATTGGGATGACTTGCTGTTCTCTCATGCCTCCCTAATCATCCCTGAAAGTCCTGCTCCCCGTTTGGGGAGGGACATACTAACTAAAACAGGAACT